>REGO01000425.1:758462-768857 GCA_010120015.1 Rhombomys opimus | reverse complement strand
AGATCAGACTGGTACTGTCTCTCTCTGGCGTCTGGAGAGTTCTTCAGGAAGCTAAGAACTCTCAGCGTGTGCTGAGGACTGGCTGTACCTGTGGGAGGAAAGTACGCAGGCGCAAACGGGGAAAATGCAAGGGCAAGCGTGCGCGTGAGTGTGTGTGTGTGTGTGTTTATGTGTGTGTGTGTGTGTGTGTTAGTGTGTGTGGACGTGTCTCTCAAGGGGCCGAGTGATGGCTAATGTTGAGCCCTTGAGTGTGTGGGTGGGACTCTGCACTGTATATGTTGTAGGTGCTAGTGATGATTGCAGCGCAATTTCTGGCATTAACTGCCTTAACTCTTCAATTAGACCCACAGAGCAGGAACTTCAATGTCCCTAGTGCCCCTCTGTTTCCCAAAGTGGGTATGTGGGTGGAAGTGGGTTCGATGCCTGGCTTCTGTTTTAGTAAAACTAGGGTCTGGGGATCTGCAGATACTCAATGGTGCACTCACTTACATGCAGGTCACTTGGCAGAGATAGTGGAATCGGCCTCTCTGCTCTCTGGTTTGGCCCTGCTTCTTAGATGTGCCCCACCAGTTCTGTGCTACTGTCACTGCCAGGTTCTGAGGTCTTGCTGCCACTGGAGATTTCAGGGTGGTCACGTCAGTGGTGAACGGTGTAACCAGGCTCTTTCTGTTCTCTGGTTTGGCCCTGGTTAGTCATAAACTGGAGGGCTGTTGTGTCCCGACAGCTCAGTGCTGCCCCGCCGCCAAGTCCCACTGGAACTGGTGACTGGGTCGCTAGTCCCAATGCTTTCTGGGAAGTCCTGGATTCTCTTCACTGTGCCCTCCAAGCTTGGGAGGCCCAGCACCTGGTGTATCTAGGTTGTATGGCGTTTCTGCCTGGTTTTGGTGAATATATAGCCTATTCTCTGTCACTGTGGGATTGGGCGGGCCGTACCCTCACTGATGGCGATCCTGCGGAGCTAGTATGGCGTCCAGCAGACTTGGGCCCTGGGGGGATGGTGTAGCCGCTGCGCGGATCTGGGACTCCGGGACACGTACTGCTGATCTTTGCCTGCTGCTAAAGGGCTTGGAGCTCTTCCCCAGCGGCTGTATACCTCAGGCAGTTAGGTCTGCCCTGAGAAAGACCAGTCAGCTGTGCCGCTGTGTTGCTGTGCCGAGGTGGAGGGAGGTCTGGGGGAGGGGAGTGCCGCGAGATCAAAGGATTGTTTCTCTCCTTCCCCAAACAAGTCCCCGGGTGACCCGAGTCCAAAGTTTTCACCTCCTGTGATGTTCCCTGTCGGTCTAGGAATCTCCACCATTGTCTTTCTGGGTTAGAGGTCCTTCCATTCACCAACTCAGAAGTTCAGGTATTCCACCGCTCAGAGATGGTGTGTGCTCGTCTCCATCTTGGCTCCGCCCCACATCTTAAGCTGTGTTTGTAATGCATTCTTTGCTCAGGAGGAAACTTTAGCCTTCAGATATCAATAAATAGAAAAAATTAAGTCAATTATTCTTTCTGTGGACCTTAATTATATGCAATATGAAGAAGAAACTCTCATGACATAACCACCACTTGTATCTCCAACTCTTTTTTTCTCTTTTACATGTTGGTTTGGAGAAGACAATCAAGTACAGGGGTCTAAATAGACAGAATCTGAAGGAGGAAAACATCATAATAGCACTTGATATAGCTAGATTTGTTACGTAGAAATAGCAATGAAGGTACTTAAGTGACCACCTATAAAACTTCCTAAGCCAAAAATAGGAATATTTTACTTCAAACCAATATCCATAAGCATTTCTTTCCATCATTAAGAGAACCCTATAACTGATGACCATAATCCTTTAATTATATGAATATATTATAAATAAGTTTTATATGACTTTTAAAATTAATTATTTATATGGTATAATGAATTTCAAACAAAAATAAAATTATGTGCTTCATGGACAAACAAGAAACTCTGATAAACATACATGGTGGTATTCAATATTTTAAATTTGTATCACAGATAAAGTCAGTATAGTGCAAAAAAATTAAGAAAACCCTTTGACAACAAGTGACATCATGAATAAGAATAGCAACACATGAGAATTCTGAAATAAAAATCTACTGAAAATTAAATATTGTAAATCAAAAAACAAAAAAATAATAAATAAGCATTCTAAATCTGTAAGATAGAAGGATTTTGCACAGGATCACAATTTGAAGAGTTTGAGTATTTCTGCAAACTATTATATTCTTATATTCTTTATTATAAAATAGTCTTCAAACTGCAGATTCTAGATGGAGTTGGGAGGTATCCTGAAATCCTCCAACAACAATTTGTAAAACAAAGCTCTCAGTCATAATGCTGATGCATCCTGGGTCGGAACTATCAGTGCTAAACTGTTCAAAAATTAACATTTGTGCCAGGAAAATTTTGTTTCTCTTTATCTGTACGTCGAATATTCCCCTAAAAGCTTTGTCCCATACTTTATGCAATAAAACTTCTTTCTTTCAGTGAACATGAAGGCTTACATTGACTAGTAAAATTCATATTTACTATTCACCAGTTGTACCTATGACAGTAATTGCAGCTAATTGCTGTTCATATAATAATGTGACTCATTACATTTACCCATATTTCATAATGAGTTTATGTAAATAATTAAAGAGAATCTTTGTATCAAATAAAATTAGTAAAGTAATACATCAAACATTTTATTTTAAGTGAAGAAATTCATGAATTACTTTTTTTATTCCCAGTATAAAAAATTTGATAGCAAGTATGGGTAATACAACTATCATCTGATTTTGTGACATTTTGAAAATAAATTTCTGAAAGTTTTAGTTCTTCCCATATTCAGTTCACTGAATTATTTAAATAATCCTATATAAATATAACATTGTTTATATATTTAAACATAATATAGTATGTACCATTCCTATGTATATTTAATCATATCAATCATATTACAATTATATTATTTTGCTGTTATGACATTAATAGAACATATAATATCTCCTATTATGGAAATTACACAGCAAAACTGTCAGAATAAACCTTGCTGGAGGATTGTCAGAGTATTTTATTAGCAATTATTCTATGTGAATGTAATACAAGTTATTGTCTTACTTTATACATATAATATTTCATAGTTCCATAACAAAAAGACATATAATTATTTAATTTTAAATGCTATGAGAATGCACAACACCATAATCATGCGCAAATATTTAATTTTGATTTATAAAAATTCATATTAGAAGTTCTGGGAACCCACTGACACTCATAGTATCAAACTCAGGATTTAGGCCAGGAGTAAAGCATATACAAATTATTAGGCCTATTCTATAGTGTATTAGTTGCTTAAAATGGAAACATATCATAAATTTATGCTTAAGAACCAGATATAATAGTCTTTAGCATGGAGCTTTATTAACAAAATTAAACAAATGGACATAGCACAAACACATAAGTCAATGTATGATTCACTCAGTGAGAAACATGTAAATTCTTTATTCCTAATTGTTACAGTGGCCTGAATGTTAAAGGTTACACTGTCATCGTATATTAAATATTTGTTCTAAATTTAAACAAGGATATTTCAAAGTATTTAATTAAACATCTTTGTGATGTTTACTTATATTACTTTTATATCACAATTCCTCAAAAACATATGTTCATACACTTCAATATCGGTATCATGTTATAAACAATATGAAATTATGAGACCTTTCCAATTGCTTTGTGATAAAACAAATGATTGGTAAGTTATATTTTCAGCCTCAATTCATTGTATAAAAAGACCTTCTGAATTTCCATGAAAATGTATCACATCACTATAATTCATTCTGGGTCTCTGAAAGGATATCATTCAATGGGATGTGTATTGATAACTGGTATGTGAAATAAAGAACATAAAATTTGAATTGAATTGAATTATTTTTCTTATTTGAGTGACACAGAGACCATTGAAGTACTTTTATGTCATTTATAAATCTCCATAATTTTCACTAGAAACAATGAAAATTTATATAGCAGCATATCATCTTTCTTTGAATTGAACATCCCAAATTAAACACTTGGTTCTACATTTTCCAGAGGAAATTTTTCCTTTATTAACTAATAAATGTCTTTTTTATTCTTTTTTAATTGAATTTTTTATTTTTTACATTAATTACAGTTTATTTACTTTGTATCCCAGCTGTAGGCCCCTCCACCATCCCTCCCTCCCTCATCTCCTCTCTGCCTTTCTCTAAGTCCACTGTTAGGGGAAGTCCTCCTCCCCTTCCATCTGATCCTAGCTTAACAGGACTCATCAGGCTTGCTGCATTGTCCTCCTCTGTGGCCTAGCAAGGCTGCTCCTCCCACGGGGTATGGGGGGAGGTCAAAGAGCCAGACATTGAGTTCATGTCAGAGACTGTCCCTGCTCTTACCCGGTACCCACTTGGATACTGAACTGCCATGGGCTACATCCGAGCAGGGGTTCTAGGTTATATCCATGCACAGTCCTTGTTTGGAGAAACAGTCTCAGAAAAGACCTATGTGCCCATTATATTTGGTCCTTGTGGAGCTCCTCTCCTCTCTAGGTCTTACTAACTCCCCCTTCTTTTATATGATTCCCTGCACTCTGCCCAAGGTTTGGTTATGAGTCTCAGCATCTGCTTTGATACACTGCTATTTACACAATGGAATATTACTCAGCAATTAAAAACAAGGAAGTCATGAAATTTGCAGGCAAATGGTGGGATCGAGAAAAGATCATCCTGAGTGAGGTATCCCAGAAGCAGAAAGACACACATAGTATATAATCACTTATAACTGGATATTAGAGCTATAAGATAGGATAACGTATAAGATAGGATACTAAAATCTGTACACCTAAAGAAGATAAACAAAAAGGAGACCTGGGGTAAGATGATCAAACCTCATTCTGAAAGACAAATGGGATGTGCATTGGAAGTAGGAAAAAACAAAAAAACAGGACAGGAGCCTATCATAGAGGGCCTCTGAAAAATTGTCTTTTTATGATCCCCTATAGTAAATAACAGTGCTATGTTTAAAAAAAGTTTTAGAAAAACTTTTAATATCATAAATGTGTAATGATTCTACTCCAGAAAGAAATTCTTCAATAACTCTTTGTTTGTTTTTGAGGTCTGATTGTGTATCCACGGAAATCTTAGAACTTGATGTGCAGACAAAACTGATCTCAAACTCTCAGAGCTCTACCTACAATTTCCTCCTCTGTGCTAGGATTAATGGTATGCAACTCCAGGTCCAGAAAAAAAAATATTATTACTGGTACTTCCATATCCCCTACATATCAAGTTCAAGAAGATTACTTGATTATTTAAACATCAAAAACTGCACCTGGAACTTGGTTTCTAACATCAATTCCAATTTTCAGAACTTCCTTGAAAATTTTTACTTATTAAAATGGAGGCATGAAATATATAGCACGATCATGGAGAAGTTCATTGCATCAAAAACTATGGCATGCTATACATGAAAGACATAATTTCCAAATATTGTTCTACTCAACAAACAAAGAGGTTTTCTCAGTAAACAAAGAAGTTAAGTTACACTGAATTGACTCCATATAACTGTGAATAATAGCTTAAAAAGTGAAGACACAATCCATTATGCCAGAAGAATTCATATAAGTTTTATAGACAAATGTGTCAAGAAGGATGAATATTACTACCACGATTACATGTAGAATTATTTTAGTAACTTTTTTTTTTAAAGAGTAGAATGGATTATCTGCTTTGATACCCTACAAATGTCTTCTAGAGGCCCTTTGTGGTAAGCTGCTGTCTTGTTCCCTGCTTTCTCCCTCTTCCAATGTCTATCGAGTTTGCTTTTCTGAGTGAGGATTGATCATTTTGCTCAGGGTCTTCCTTCTTGATTAGCTTCTTTAGTTGTACAGATTTTAGTAAGATTATCCTATACTATTTGTCTAATATCAATTTATAAGAGAGTATATACCATGTGTGTCTTTCTGCTTCTGGAATACCACACTAAGGATGATCTTTTCTAGTTCCTAACATTCTCCTGCACATTTCATGATTTCCTTGTTTTTAATTGTTGGGAAGTGATACATTGTGTAACTCACCACAATTTCTGTATCTATCCCTCAACTAAGGGTTGTTTCCAGCTTTTGGCTATTACAAACAAAGCCGCTGTGAACACGGTTGAGCAAACTATACTCTAATCAAGGACCATTTGTGGAGATAACCTAGAGCTCCTGCTCAGATGTAGCCATGGCATCTCAGTCTCCAAGTGGGTTCCCTATTAATGGGCGCAGGGACTGTGTCTGACATGAACTCAGTGGCTGACTCTTTGATCACCTTCCCCTGAGTGGAGAGCAGTCTTACCAGGCCACAGAGGAAGACAATGTAGCCAGGCCTGCTGAGAATTTATAGACTAGGGTCAGATGGAAGGGGAGAAGGACCTCCCCTATCAGTGAACTGGGGGAGGGACAGGGGAGAATAAGAAGGAGGGAGAGTAGGATTGGGAAAGGATGAGGGAGAGGGCTACAGCTGTGATACAAAGTGAATAAACTGCAATAAATAAATAAATTTTAAAGAGAGTAGAAAGGCAATTGAAAATCAGTTATTTTATAACAGAAGTCTTGACAAGTAATGACTTCGCTAAGAGTTCAAGTTCATAACTTTGGATATAACCTATAAATAAATGAGTAATGGTGATAAATCTGTTAGGCAGATCATCATCCAATGTTGATGGGTCTTGTAAATAGACCATCAATGGTAACAAGTCCTGTAGACAGATAATCAATTAAAACAAGTTCTGTGGATAGATCATCAATGATGAAAGGTCCTGTTAATAGCTCATCAGTGATGACAAGTCCTTTAGATAGATTACTGTGGTGTTTGGAGTGAGAAATGTACCACAAGAGCTCAGCTGTTAAAACATTTGCTTCCCAGTTGGTTCAGTTATTTTTAATTTTATTGTTATTATTATTATTAATTACAATTTTATTCACTTTGTCTCCTGGCCTTTCCTCATTTCCTCCTGGTCCCAACTTCCCTTCCTACTTTCCCCCTATGTCCTTCCTCTTGCCCACTGACAGAGGAGATCCTCCACCCGTACCTGTCAGGTCTTATCAGGACTGTCTGGATCCTCTTTCTCTGTGGCCTAGTAAGGTCACTTCACCATCAGGAGGTGATGCAGGCAATGAAGTTCATACCAGTGAATGCCTCTGTACCCCTTACTGGGGAACCCTCATGGAGACTGAGCTTTCTAAAAGCAATGTTTTCATGCATATCATAAGAAAACATCAGAAAAATCCAAGTATCAAAGAACACAAAATAATAGAGGGGCACACTTCAAGTTTACATGACCATAAAAAAAAATAAATAAAGTGGTCTTTTCCATGCATTGCCTTTGGTTGGGGTATCTGTCTCTGCAGGGCACCCAAGGCTGAGGGTTTTTTTTTTTTTTTGCTGGTGGTTGTGGTTTTTTTGTTTTTGTTGTTTGGTTTTGTTTGTTTGTCTGGTTTTGTTTGCTCTGTTGGTCTCCTTTTGGAGCTCCTGTCCCAAGGACTTAAACCCCAGCTCAGATGTAACCCATAGACTCTGTATCCAAGTGGGGTCCCTAGTAAGGAGAGCATGGGCTTTCTTATGAACTTAGTCACAGTCTCTATGATCACACCCCCTGGGAGGTACAGCCTTGTCAGGCCACAGAGGAAGACAATGCAACCAGTCTTGATGAAACCTGATAGGCTAGGGTCATATAGAAAAGGAGGAGAACCTCCTATATCATTGGACTAAGGGAGGGGAATAGGGAGAGAAGAGAATGGGATTGGGAGGATTTGGAAGAGGGGCCACACCCAGAATACAAATTGTATAAATTTTAATAAATTGTAATTAAAAATATAAAATAATAATAAATAATAACAATAAAGTGTTAGAAAAAAGCCCAGACAAGAGAGCTATAAAAAGAAATGACTAAATAGAAATAATGTGGTATTTTTTTTGTGAAAGTAGTATTTATTTATTTAGGTATATAGAGTTTATATGGTTATATTGATATTGTTAATTATTTCCTGTGTTTTCTTGAAAGTAGCTAGTTTTCTTGGGTTGTATTTTCCCTTCCAGTGTCTTCTGTAATGCTGGATTTGTATGTAGGTATTGTTGAAATTTGTTTTTGTCAATGAATATCTTGTTTTCTCCATCTATGAGGACTGAGAGTTTTGTGGGGTATAGTAGCCTGGGCTGACATCTGTGTTCTCTTAGGGTCTGCATGATATCCATCCAGGCCCTCCTGGCTTTCATAGTCTCTGTTGAAAAGTCAGGTGTGATTCTAATGGGTTTGCCATTATATGTTACTTGGCCTTTTTCTCTTGCAGCTCTTAGTATTTTTTCTTTGTTCTGTATACTTACTGTTTTGATTATTATGTGGCGGAAGAATTTTCTTTTCCAGTCTAATTTATTGGGTGTTCTGTAGGCCTCTTGTATTCTTATTGGCCTCTCCTTTAAGTTGGGGAAATTTTCTTCAATGATTTTGTTGAAAATATTTTCTGGGCCTTGGAGCAGGGAATCTAACTTTTCCTCTATTCCTATTATTCTTAGATTTTGACTTTCTTTGTTGTCTTGAATTTCTTGGACTGTCTGTGTCAGGAATTTTTTAGATTTAACATTTCCTTTGACAGATAGATCTATTTATTCCATTGTATCTTCCATACCTGAGATTCTTTCTTCCATCTCTTGTAGTATATTGGTTATGCTAACCTCTGTAGTTCCTGTTTTCTTCCCTAGGTTCTTTCTCTCTGCAATTTCCTCCATTTGTGTTTTCTTTAATTTTTCCAATTCTATCTTCAGATCTTGAGCCATTTTGTTGATTTCCTTCACCTGTCTGACTGTATTTTCCTGTTTTTCCATCACTTGTTTCAGCTGTTTGTTTGAACCAACCTTTGTTTCTTTTATTTCATTCAGTGCTTTAAGCATTTCCTTTCTAAAGGCCACATACTGTTTGGCTGCAACTTCCTCTATTTCTTTACGGGTGGCAATATTCTGTTTGAGTTTATCTTCCTCTATGTCTTTACATATCTTATTTGTTTCCTCAGTTATCATCTTCATGAGCATAGTTGTTAGGTCATCTTCTTGGATTTCAGTTATGCTGGGGTATCCAGGGCTACTTGCCCCTGGGTAACTGGGTTCTGGAGATGCCATATTGCTCTGTCTTTTGTTGCTTGAGCTTTTATGCTGGCCTCTACCCATTGGGCTATCTTAGGTGTTTGGGGTTAGTTTCTGGTGGTTCCTGGAATCCTGTGGTGGAGAGAATCCCCTTGGCAGAAAGCTGGTTTTTCTTGAAGGAAGTCTTCTCAGCTTTTTGGGTAGAGTCCCTGGATGGCTGGGGTTTTTTCAGGAGTGCTGCTGCTCACCTCAGGGATAGAGACCTGAGTGGTAACTGTGGTCTTTGTTAGTCGAGAGAGTTCTGCTCTCACCCAGGGAAGTCCTGAAGACAGCTGCCTTGTTTCTGGGTTTCTTGCTGTAATTTAATGATCAGCTGCTGTGACCCAGTTGGACGGCTGGTGAGCAGCAACTGTTTGTGCCTGTGTCTGGAGCACAGCTCAGTAATGGCGGCTTGGACCCGCTGGTCTGTGAGACTTTTTCCAGGGAAGGACTGGGTGATTTAAGTCAGTACAGCTTCCTTCCTTCCCTGTGGATTCTCTGACAACAGGGACTCCCAGTCTCTGGTGTTTTTGTGCCCACTGATGAGCATGGGAAGGTGATCAGGACACTCAGGCGTATGGCTCTGGTCTGGGGACCTAGTGCACGCGACCTGGGATCTTTTCCGGGTTCTGGTTGGGGGACCCGAGAGTGGTCAAGACCGATTCCCACACCTTGGGAGTTTCTTCTCACCTGAAAAACATGATCGCTGTTGTTTTAGGGCCCAGGGTTCAGTCTCTTGGTAGCTGTACAGGAAATGTTGTCTGGCTCCTCAGACACCCTGTTCTCCTGGTGAAGCCATCTTGTCCCGCTGAGATCTATATTGATATTGTATAAGCCAGTCTAATAAATCTCTTTTTTAAATTTATTTATTTTATTTATTATTTTTTATTAATTACACTTTATTCACTTTGTATCCCCCCATAAGCTCCTCCCTCCTTCCCTCCTGGTCCCGCCCTCCCTCCAACTTCTTCACGCATTCCCCTCCCCAAGTCCACTGATAGGGGAGGTCCTCCTCTGTAACGGCCCGCGTAACCGTCTCGCCAGCAAGAAGGCACAAGGACGACAGGATCCTTCTGCAGCAGGCTTTATTACAGGCAATGAAAGGAGGAAGACCCCAGGCCCCAAGATGGCGCTGCTTAAATAAGCCCCGACCACACTTATGTGACGTGGAGTGACGTGTCATACCCTGATTGACTGCTTACTCGTACCCGTCTGACGGCCCGGGGTGGGGCA
>REGO01000425.1:732718-758452 GCA_010120015.1 Rhombomys opimus | reverse complement strand
ACACTTATGTGACGTGGAGTGACGTGTCATACCCTGATTGACTGCTTACTCGTACCCGTCTGACGGCCCGGGGTGGGACAGTGGCTTGGCGCGCTTTTGCAACCGCACATGTGCTCTCAGAGGCTGTTACCAGTACAGAGACTGGATGCCGGCGCCATCTTGTAATGGCGTCTGAACCTCGGCTCTCTACACTCCTCTCCTCCCTTTTGCTCTTAGTCTATCAGATCTCATCAGGAGTGGCTTCATTGTCCTCTTCTGTGGCCTGGTAAGGCTGCTCCCCCTTTAGGGGGAGGTGATCAAAGAGCAGGCCAAACAGATTATGTCAAAAGCAGTCTCTCTTCCCATTACTATGGAACCCACTTGGACACTAAACTCCCCTGGGCTACATATGTGCAGGGGTTCTAGGTTATCTCCATGCATGGTACTTGGTTGGATATGAGTCTATAGGAAGACCCCTGTGTTCAAATTTCTGTTGCTCTGTTTTGTAAAGTTTCTGTCCTCTCCAGATCTTACTATTTCCCACTTCTTACATAATATTCCATGCACAGTGCCCAACAGTTGGCCATAAGTCTCAGCATCTGCTTTGATAGTCTGCAGGGCTGAGCCTTTCAGAGGCCCTCTGTGGCAGGTTCCTAACTTGTTTCCTGTTTTCTTCTTCTTCTGATGACCATCCTCTTTGCCTTCCGGGATGATGATTGAACATTTTAGTCAGGGTCCTCTCTCTTGATTAGTTTCTTTAGATATACAGATTTTAGTAGGTTTATCCTATGTTATATGTCTATATGAGTGAGTATATAACCTGTGTGTCTTTCTACTTCTGGTACAGCTCATTCAGGATGATTCTTTCTAGGTCCCATTATTTACCTGCAAATTTCATGATTTCCTTATTTTTCATTGCTGAGTAATATTCCATTGTGTAGATGTACCACAATTTCTGCATCCATTCTTCAGTTGAGGGGCATTGGGGCTGTGTCCAGCTTCTGGCTATTACAAATAAAGCTGCAACAAACATGGTTGAGCAAATGTCTTTATTATGTACTTGACCCTCTTTTGGATATGTGCCTAGAAGTGGTATGGCTGAATCTTGAGGAAGCCCTATGCCTAGTTGTCTGAGAAAGCGCCAGATTGATTTCCAGAGTGGTTGTACAAGTTTACATTTCCACCAGCAGTGGAGGAGGGTTTCCCTTTCTCCACAGCTTCTCTAGCATGTGTTGTCACTTGAGTTTTTGATCTTGGCCATTCTGATGGGTGTAAGGTGAAATCTCAGGGTCGTTATGATTTGTATTTCCCTGATGGCCAATGATGTTGAGATTTTCTTTAAGTGAGAGCACATCTTTTATACAGAACAGAGAAACTGCAACAATGAAACACCAACAATTTTTGAGTGGACAAGACCTGAATAAAGATAACAGCAGTTGATATGCAAACATATTTTAGAGAAATCTCATAGGATCCCATCCCTAAAATGAAGAACTACAGAAAATCAGTGTCTGCTGAGGTTAGAAGAATCAGTATTCTCCAGGAATGAGTGCCTGGTAATGTTGTTCATCAGCCTTAATTATATGTAACTGTAAGCAATATAAACAACACTAAATGTGTATGAGTGTGTTTAGCTCTGTGTATGTGTAACAATTATAATTAAAGAAGAAAAGAGATACGAATTTGAGAAGAATTATATGAGACAAAAGAGGAGTTGGAAAGGGAAATAAAAAGATATGAAAATATGGAAATTCTACCCAAATTGAACAATAACAATAACAAAAAAATAAAGAATTCACAAGAATCCTCTTAAGGTTTGTTCTTCAGCTTGAGGTAAAATCTGAGTTAAAGATTACTCTACACTGTTTATCACAAGTATGTTACTGGTCAGATTCCAGCTTAAGTACTTTAAATCATCTAAACTGTCAAATGGAGAAAATGCATTGCCATCGCTGTGATCCGTGTGACTGTCTGTTTATTGTGGAGGAAACAATGTTGTTAACTGGATGCAACATCATCCTAACTAATTTGGACAAGAAAAGTGAAAAAAAAAAAAAAGGTGCATCTTTTGTTAACACTGGAAGCGTCAACCTTACAAACTGTGATAGTTATTCTTGGTTGTCAACTGGACGACATCTGAAATTAACAAAAACCGAAAGGGCTGGGCACACTGGTGGGGGATATTTTTTCTTAATTAAATAACTTGAAGTAGAAAAAATAATCCACTTTTAATCTGAATCCTTTGGAGTAGGAAACTCCAACTTTAATCCAGACCTTTTGAGGTGGGATATCTCATCCTTAATCTGGACCACACCTTCTGCTGGCAACCTAGATAAAGGACATGCAAGAAAGAAACTTGCCTTTTACCTGCTTGCTCTTAATCTCACTGGCGATTCATTCCTCCACAGTCATTAGAGTCTCCTTTTTCAGGACTGTGGTATATACTGATGACCAGTTGAGACATCCAACATTATGGACTAAACAAGTACTAGATTTTTGGACATTCCATTGGTGGACAGCCACTGTTGTATTAGCTTGACCACAGCCTGTAAGCCATTCTAATAAATTCCCATATGTATACATATAAATACATATATGTACATACACATATACATATATATGTATATATGTATACATATATGTACATATACATACATATGTATATATGTATACATATATGTACATATACATACATATATATGTATATATTTTTTTCATTCTGTAAGTTCTGTTTCTAATCTAGAGAACCCTGACTAATACAGAAAACATGGAATTATAACAATTATTTTAATGTCTTATATCTTGTTGGTAAGCTCTTTTTCACCCCTTTAAGTACTATAAAAACTTAATTTTGTTCATGTACTTAATGGTTACTTTTATTTCTTTATTCCTAAAATGACATAATTAGTAAAAGGCCTTATATTATGAGACAATCTTGAGAGAAAAATCAAGGAGAAAAAAAAAAAGCTGCATTTAACTAGTAATGGAGGGAGAATTTTACTATGTATTTGGATAGAAGGTATGATAAAGAGTCAATTCTCACTAAAGTAAATATTTTTTGACAAAACAAAATATTACATTATTTACCATAATGCATAAGAAAATATAAATTTCTTGCTCTTTCTTATTTCTTTAATGTCAGTCAGTATAACACTAGGAAGACTTTATTCAAAGTAATTATAGCATCAAAGAATGAAAACTATTAGCACATTTTAAGAATTAATTTAATTTTTATGTAGTTGCTGTGAAAAATGATGAGATTTAAGATTTATTGGTGGTACGTCATAATGAAGGACAGGAGAACAAATGTGGAAATTGCTATACAGTAATTCAATAGCCATATGCTGTAGACTATTGTGGTTTGTAGGGCTCTCACTAGAGAAAGTCATGTTGAAAGTATGCTTACTATCTACAGATTAACTTTGAAACTTTTTAAAGGTCACCCTGCTTCCTTAAACAATTTATTTGACTGAATACACAATACATACACATATTGTTGAAGCAAAACATAACAAACCTAAACATATTTTTTTTTTCTGCAGCAAAGATTATACTTTGTTTTCTGGCAGCAAACTTGTCATTCTACTTTGTATTATCGAATTATAGTTGCACTCAAGTGCATTGGATACGCACAAACATCAAGACATTAAGCACTACTTGTCTGTTTTAGCATTATTAACAAAGCTAATGTCTTTGAAATCACTTTATCTGTCCTTTCACGGTTATAGGCTCAGCCATTCGGTGATTAAAAAAAGGCACACACTCTTCTCCTAACTAGTAGTCATATTAGCTAATGTAGAAAGTAAAAAAAGAGGGTCAGACATGTATATGGATTTTTCTGACTAAACCGTTAAAGAGTGGGTATATTTTGAGTGTCATTTTATCTGGTTCCATATGTGCAGCAGAAAATGCCAGGGTTAGTCTAACAGGTGTAGGCCAGGATGCTAATGCCAAAAAGAGATAGCAATGAAATGCTATTACTCTCTCATTTACAGTGAGAAATGGTGTCTTTTGGCATAGAATCTTGGCTGTTAAACTAAAATGGAAAGCCAAGAAAAATCCACTTAAATATGCCCACCTAGAATAAATCAGTTATTTTTGGAAACAAAATCTTAATGAGGAGAAAAAAAAAAAAAAGGCAACGAGTCAGATAAAGATAGATTTGAAATGTAGAGATAATTTTGGGGTATATGAGAGGTTGTTTCAAAATATTAAAGCCAGTATATAATCTAATCATATAAATAGCTAAGTTATCCTTTGAGACCCAAATATGGAGATAAGATAGGGCCTTGTAGAAATTATTTTATCTTTCTCCTTCTGGGATATTTCACTCAGAATGATGTTTTCTAGATCCCACCATTTGCCTGCAAATTTCATGATTTCCTCCTTTTTGATTGCTGAGTAGTATTCCATTGTGTAGAAATACCATAATTTCTGTACCCATTCTTCCGTATACTCACTTATATAGACCTATAAGATATGATAAACATAATGAAATCTATACACCTAAAAAAGATAATCAAGAGAGCGGTCATGGGTAAGATGATCAATCCTCATTTAGAAAGTCAGATGGGATGTGCATTGAACGCATGACAGGAGTCTACTGAGAGCATCTGAAAGCCTCTAACTAACAGTGTTTTCAAAGCAAAGACTCATGACCAAACCTTTGGCAGAGTACAGGGAATCATAAGAAAGAAGGGGAGTTAGTCTGCTGGGAAAGGATAGGAGCTCCACAAAGACCAAATATATCTGGGCACAGGGTCTTTTCTGAAACTGACATTCAACCAAGGACCATGTATGGATATAACCTAGAACCTCTGCTCAGATGTAGCCTGTGGTAGCTCAGTAACCAATTGGTTTCCCAAAGTGAGGGGAACAAGGACTATTTCTAACAGGAACTCAATGAAGATACCTGATAAAACAGGATCAGATGAATGGGGGGAGGTCCTCCCCTATCAGTGGACTTGGAAAGGGGCACAGTAGTGATGAGGGAGGGAGGGAGGGACTGGGAGGGAATGAGGGTTCGGGGCACGGCTGGGATACAGAATTAATAAAATGTAACTGATAAAAATTAAAAAAAAAGAAATTATTTTGTTGTTGTCTCTATCTTGTGTCCCCATAAGTCAAATTCTGTAGTGTCTATGTGTACCATCATTTAGGAAGCTCTGAAATACCCTGAGCCTCCACTGATACATTTTATTTTTCAAATGGTCACTTTCTATGCTGGGAAAAGTAAAAGTAGCAGTAAGAGTAAAACAACAATAATATATTTAACTGTGATGTGACAACTGATGCTTTCAGTAATTTTCTAGTCTATTCATTTAGTTTTTACTGCATCAAATTCATCAATAGGCTTGAATGTTTCTTGTTGTTTATCATAGGCCTCAAGGAAAAGGAATTATACAATGAATGAAACTTTTTGCCTTTGTAAAGAGAGAAGCCAAAAATAATGAAATTTCAAAACTTTTATTTACAATAATGACCATAACCCAAGGAGCAGGCATTAAGGTGGATATTTTTGGACACGTGAATATTCAGTAATCAAAATGTCCTCCAGAAGTGCCTGGGCCTTAAGGAGATAAACACTGCCAAGGAGAAAACTTTGAGTCACTCTGAGAGACAGTATTTCAATACTATGAAAGGTGACTGTAAGTCCTGTCACTCAGTCTGTTGTTAAATTCTTATACAGGAAGAGCACATCCCTGCTAGTCTTGAAGTGCTGAGTATTAAACTGCTACTCAAATAGAAAGGACATACAAATCAGGTTCAAGGTTCACCATATTTCAACCACGATCAGGAGTGCATGCTCATACAGCAATACTCAAAAACTTTTTAAGTAACAGGACACGATCAAGGATCTCAATCAGTGTTCAAAAACATGACACAGCTGATTTACAGATGTAGAGCAGATATGAGTGAGATGATGCTAGAAGACCAACTGTGTTAATAACAGTGTGGCGTCGTCAATGTAACTGCTGCAATCATGTTGTCTTACTAGCTCATCTTTCTTTCTAGACTGCAGTGATTGCTGCTTCTACCCTATTTCTATTTATTCACTAAAATTTTATTAATAAGTGAGACAGTAAAATAGCAATGTTCACTCCCATTGTGATGATTGTCGCATAGGCAACAAAATGGGCGACAAGACCTCAGCAATTTTCTTCCTGTCTCCTAAAATGGTTCCACAAGGCACTCATTCTTTGTTGAAAAAAAAAATCTTGTTTATTGTTATCAAGATTTCAAAAATCATGATGGGTTTGTGACTATGTGACCGGGAAGGTAAGTGAGCTTGTCACAATTCCCATGTAGTGAGAGAATGCAGGACACTGGGGCAGAAATAAAAATAAGCTTGCCATTCACAGCATCTGAGTATCCTAGAAAGTCATCAGTACTTTCTTTTTTTTTGGCAGAATTTTTGCTGACTTGACCATTGGGCAAGTTGGTTGATAAGTCTCTGGCTTCTGTGGTCACCTGCACTCACATGTACATGCATATACACAATTTAAAATAATAAAAATAAATATTGTGTTCCTAAAAAAAAAAAAAAGGGAGGGGGATCTGTTGAGGAGAACCATGGTTATAACACCTGGGATTTTGACTATAGCCCTTGGCTCCAGAGAGACTATTTGACCATATGCTGTACTGAACAATTGATTGACTTTTCTACTAAGGAGGCATGTAATTTAGAGGCTTTCTGCTACATTAATATATTTGGAACACTCAGAAACAAAGCCTCAATTGCTTCTGTCTGGAGGTCCTGTTTCCACATGTGCAATCCACAGAGAATCCGTACCCTTCCTCCCCCACACACAAACGACTTAGCCAGCTAATAAAAAGAACACAGAATACATTTGCCAGTATGATATTTCAAGACAAATTTAAATCAAATATACTTTTATTATTTTTATTAAACCTGTTAACAGTTTAATACAACAGTTCAGTCTCCATCCCTTTCATCTTCAACAATTGTCTCTGGAAATATGCATGTAGTTTTGAATTTGCATAATTTAGTGTACTACAGTAAAACTAAGACCTGTTATTTATATCTGAAAGTATCTTTGGAGAGCATGTCAAATATAAGAATTCATTAGGAATATTTCTTTTTTTCTGTAATATTCTGAAAATACACTTGTCATAATTCTATGTTTTATTTCACTGTGATATTTTATTTATTTACCGTTTCTGGTTATATGAATTTATTTTGTTTCTGTAGCCAGTTGTCTTAATTACATAGATACTGGATATTCCTTTTAATGGTATTGATTTATACTAATTTTCCCAAAGATTTTAAAGTAAAGAATTTTATGTTCAATAAAAGTTGTATTTCTCAGGTCAGTTAAGACAAGAAGTTCAACATTTAAATTATGACAAAAATATCTTGTGAATATTCTAAGATATAACCTCCCAGAATTATACAATATATTATAATATATTATTTAGTTTTAAAGTTAATTATGCATGTTAAGAACAATTATTTTCTATGTAAATCTTTCTCAATTTTTATTTCAAATTATTATGTTAATAGTATTAGGTGATATCTAAAGCTGTTACTTAAGAGTTTAAAATTTTCACTTAAACCATTAAGATTAGATGAAAGTAAAAATTTTAATATATCAGAAAGATGAAAATAAAAATGTTAATGGATTTTATTTTTAGTCTGGAAGATAAATTCTTCCTCCAACTGGTGGCTGGATAACTAAACTAAAAAGCCATACAGTTCATATTATTCTGTAATAAAATAAAAATAAATTACCTAACTAGCATCAACAAGTCATAGCATAAACTGAAATTGTTTTTACTAAATGACAGAAATAAAGAAAAAGAGGCCACATGATGTTTGGAAATAAGTATGGGCAGTGCTGAGAATTATTGAGTGTTAATGTTTGTGGTTTCCAAGCATTTTGGAAACCAAGTGCAACTTTTTACCATGCAACCAGTCTGCCAGCACATTGCTATTGATTTTCTCAGCTTCCAGAACTATGAGAAAATTCATTTGTAGTTTAATATGTTGTGCTATGATAAGAAATATAGCCCAAACTTACTAAGAAAACTATTAAAACAATGATAATTCCTAGACAGAGGATATTTTTATGTTTGTGTATATGTACATGCTTATATGTGTGTGATGTGAATTCGGGATGTGTGTATCTGAGTCTGTGCCAATGGAGGACAGAGGTAAATATGGAGTGTCTTTCTCAATCAGTTGGACACCTTTATATTTTGAGGCAGTGTCTTTCAGGGAGCCTACATCTCAATGACCCACTGGATAAGTGTTCTTCTTTCTCAACTGTCCTATTGAGATAAGTGGTATATGCTGCCATGCATAGCTATTTTGCATTGGTGCTGAGACTAGAAACTCAGGTCTCCACGCTTTCTTACATGCAAGCACTATTCCAACTGTGGCATCTTTTCGGAGTTTAACAGAAATGTTCGTATTTTATTTTCATTGTTTGTTGTTATAATTATTTTTAAGTTTTTATTATTCTGTTCAAAAAATGAATGCATAAAATTCATTTTATGAATGAATAAATGAATCTATTTGTTTTCTGAAAAGAGTATTTATACTGTTTGGTTATAGGAATATGAGAGTACATTTTTATATCTAAAATTCAAATGCCATGAAATACAATGAAAAGATTTTTAGATATTTCTGTACATAAACAAAATTTTGAAGTGGAACTATTCTTTCTTTTTTAATACTATTCATTCTTTTTATAATAAAATAAGCTCAATTGCTGACATGTTTGCTTCATTTTATCATTCATTTCATACTTCTCTCTGGTTTGCATAGCCCCACATTATAAAGATGTACACAAACTCAGATAGTTTATTACTCTTTTCTATTAGGACATATCAATAACAGGATTAAAAAAGTAATAGTATAGATATCCAAAGGGATCTTTATCATCTTTACACATTGTCATCTAATCCACAGGTCAGCATTTCACATCTAAAGAACTGTATTGTTTTAAAACTCTTTCACAGCTATGAACATAGTTGAGCAAATGTCCTTATTAAATGGTGGGACATCTTTTGTGTATATGTCTAAGAGTGGTATAGCTGGATCTTGAGGAAGCACTATTCCTAATTTTCTGAGAAATTGCCAGATTGATTTCCAAAGTGATTTACAATTTTACATTCACACCAACAATCAAGGAGGGTTCCCCTTTCTCCACAACCTCTCCAGTACTTGTCCTTCCTTGAACTTTTGATCTTAGCCATTCTCATGGGTATAAGGTGGAATCTCAGGGTCATTTTGATTTGCATTTCCCTGATGACTAAGAACATTCACCATTTCTTAGTTTTTCTCTGTCATTTGATATTCCTCTGTTGAGAGTTCTCTGTTAAGCTCTGTACCACATTTTTTAATTAGATTACTTAGTTCATTGGTGTTTGACCTCTTGAGTTCTTTATATATTAGCCCTCTGTCAGATGTCAGGTTGGTGAAGATCTCTTCCTAGTCTGCAGGCTGTTGTTTTGTTCTGTTGATAGGGTCCTTTGCTTTACAGAAGCATGTAAGTTTCATGAGGTCCCATTTATTGATTGTTGCTCTTAGAGCCTGTGCTGTTGGTGTTCTGCTCAGGAAGTTGTCACCTGTGCTAATGAGTTCAAGACTTTTCCCCACTTTTTCTTCTAACAGATTTACTGTATCTGGTTTTATGTTGAGGTCTTTGATCCACTTAGACTTTCGTTTTGTGCAGGGTGATAAATATGGATCTGTTTGCATTTTTCTACGTGCAGACACCATTTGTTGAAAATGCTATCTTTTTCCATTGTATGGTTTTGGCAGAATATCAAACAATAAAAAATTAGAGAATTCTAACTATTTTTACTTCTGAACTTAAAATATTTTCTGAACTAGAAGAAAACATACAGAAAGGATAACAAATAGGGCTCTGTAGTAAAAATTTTGTAGAAACATATATGTAGAAAAATACATGAAATTGATGATTTATGTCAAAATCTTTGCTCTTCATTTATAGTCAGTTACTTATAAAATACATATAGTTGCTTCAGAGTAAGCTTCTAGCACCCTTCATATTTTCATTCATCAGAAGGTAGAATCACTCAGACTTTAGTCACAATGTGTTTACTATATTGATTTATAAAACCACAGCTTGTGGCTTATGTTAGGCTCCAGAACAATAAAACAATATATTGTTGTTTTAAAGGGTAGTCATCTATTTAGACTCTGCACCCACAAAAAATATAAGAAAAGTCCCTGTGGTGGTTTTAGTAAGAATAGCTTCCATTGGCTCATATACTTGATCACTCAGTCACCAAGGAGTGGAACTTTTTGACATAATTAGAAGGATTAGGAGGCGTGGCCTTTGTTAGAAGAAGCATGACCCTGGTAATAGACTTTCAGATTTCAAAGCTGATGGCAAGCCCAACCTCTCTTTCTGCCTGTGAATCAGGATATAGAGCTCAGCTACTGCCTCATTGTGATGTATGCTGCCATGTTACCTACCATGATGATAAAGGACTAAATGTCTGAAACTGCTAGCAAGTCCCCAATTAAATTCCTTCTTTTTAAAGAGCTGCCTTGGTCATTCATACTGTGCCCTGCCATTTGGGTTTTTGTTCATTTCAGTTGCAGTCAAGCTGACAGCTAAGAATAGTCATCACAGTGCCCATTGTGCAAAGCTGTTAGGTAATATGATGAAATAATAGTTAGTACACCAAAACATTCAAAACATTTCACAGTTTGTCATCAATTAAAAAGAAAACACAGTCCTTGCTACAGTCTGCCACCTCATTGGAGAGAAATAAGCTCTCATTCCTGCTGTGACACTTTTCATGTGGTTGATAGGTTGTTGGGCATTTTCATTACAATATACATTTTGTGCTTGTATTGCTACATTTTTTTTCTGCTAGGAATACTGGATGAATGTTGAAAAATTCAGATGTGTTCCAACACCCCTGACACACTCAAACTCCTAACATAATGAAAGCACCCATGACAACTAACAACTAAAGTGATAACATTCCTACATCAAATAATCATTCTTCTGCTTCTTAACCATAATTAACCAGTAACATTCTTCACCAATCATACAGCCTGTGCTTCTTCTCAGACTTTTCATCCCTTTTTTCTCACCTGAACATTTTCTTTTTTATTTTATTTTATTAATTACAGTTTATTCACTTTGTATACCAGCTGTAGCCCCCTCTCCCATCCCCTTCCAGTCCCATCCTCCCTCCCTCTTATTCTCCTATGCTCCTCCCCCAGTCTAATGATAGGGGAGGTCCTCCTCCTCTTCCATCTGACCTTAGTATATCAGATCTCATCAGGACTGGCTTCATTGTCTTCCTCTGTGGCTTGGTAAGGCTGCTCCACCCTCAGGTGGAAGTGTTCAAAGAGGCAGGCCATGAGTTCATGTCAGAGATGGTTCCTGTTCCTATTATTGGGAACCCTCTTGGACACTGAGCTGCCATGGGCTACTTCTGTGGAGGAATTCTAGGTTATCTCCAGGCATGGTACTTGTTTGGAGTATCAAGAAAAACCAATGGGTAAAGACCAGCATAAAAGAACATTTTCTTTACCATAACCTTTGTCATATCTCACTACTATCTTCTCCTCTCTACTTTGTCTCATTTTCATTTTCTTTGCACAGATATCCAGGCAAAAAGGCCAGCAAAGGCTGCAGCACTGAGATGAACATAAACACTTCAGCTCTTTCTTGATGACAAAACTCTATATTGTATTATCTGTGATTTACTATTATCATCTGCTTAAGTTTTCATCATGTTAAACACAAACGATTTTTATCTTCAATTTGGATCAGTTAATTTTTTTTTTCTTTTCTTTGTTAATTTTTTTCTATAACTTTGTTTGGTCTTGATTTATTCAGTAAAAATGAAAATGTTTGTGAATTTGACCCCAACAATAGATTGTGAACAGGGCTGTTTCTACCAGTAATGTTACTAACTATATCTGTTAAACATGGAAGAAATGTTGAGTGTTGAGAAAGGACTCGCAACACAGAAGAAATTAGATTCAGTGTGTGTGTGTGCATGCCTGCATGTTTGTTCTCTCCTTGTGAGGATGTCATTTGAAAAAAGTACTCTGAGAGCTGCAAGTTTATCAGGTTTGATTGTTATCATCTGACTGCAGTAAACTTATCCTTTCCTATGAAGCAATAAATTTGATATTATCTACATTCTATATCAGTACTGGCCAAAACAGATTCTGAAATAATTAAATTACAATTTATACATTTGCTTCAATGGCAGTTAATAAACATGTTTTAAAAATTATTATTTCTTCTTTATTTTTTATTTGTTTGTATATTATTTTAAGTCTTTGACATGTGTCAACTATGACTTCAGTTTTTAAGTATGTTGAATTTTAGTTTAGCCATAGATTGAAAGCCACATTCTTAATACTGTTCTGTTTACTTTACTTTATACTCTATCATTTAGTAATCAGTTCTACACATAGTCCTCCCATTTTTCTAGGTCACAGGGCTAATTGACCCATATATCCACTAATATTTTATATTGTATGTATGTGTTTGTGCTTTATAACCATTTCTCCATTTCTAATTCAAATCCACTTTTCTACAACACAAGCACATATATATTGGTATCCAGTCTAACTCAGAATTCAATATAATACTTTGTTGTTTCAAATGAAATATAAAGGGTGAATTTTTTCTTCATTACTTGATTTGTTCATTTTACATCCCAATCAAAACCCCACTCTCTTCTTTTCTCCCAGTCCCACTCTTCTACCCAATTCCCCATATCCTGTTTACCCCTAACCCACCATCCCTGGGTACCAACCCACACTGGCACATCATGTCGAACCAGGATTAAATGCTTCCCCTTTCACTGAAGCAAGACAAGTCAGCCCTGATAGGAAGACTGGATCCGGAGGGAGGCAACAGGGTCTAAGTCAGAAACAGCTCTTGCTCCAATTATTAGAGGAGTCACTTGACAAAGCTTCATATGTCCAGCGGGCCTAGAGCCAGTCCATACAGGTTCTTTGGTCTCTATGAGCACCTACGGGTCCAGGTGAGACGGTTATGTTAAGATTTCTTGTAGTATCCTTGAAATGTCCAGTTCTCTCAACTTACGACTCTTCCAGAAGACACCCTGAATTCTGTTTGGCTGTGGGTCTCTCCATCTGTTTCTTTTAGCTGCTGGATGAAGCCTCTCAGATGACAGTGAGAGACCAAAAGGTTAAAAATTAGCAGCTATTATTAATTAAGGTCTGAACTAGGTGGGTGGAGAAGTCCAGGAATGCCCTGAGGGGAAGAACCGCCTTACTGCATTCTTTCCCCACCCACTAAAATACAGTGGCAAGGAAAGTGGCCAATCCCCCTAGGGAGGGACACCAGGTCATTATGGTCTGGGGACCTTCCTATAGCCAATCAATTCAAAATGTAGCATTTTGACCAATAGATGCTTGCCAGGCAGGAATCGTCCCTGCCTTGGGCATGCTGGGATGGACCGGAATCTTTAAATCACCCAACTAACCTGAGCACAGGGCTCTCAGTTCCCACCACATTGGCGGTGGGGGGTATGACCCCAAGCTGCAGCTTGTAATTTATAATAAAAAGAACCTCATGCATTTACAGCAGAGTCAGTTTATTCCTGGTTTTTGGGGTTCCTGAACTGGGCAGAACAACAGTTATGCTATGTTCCCGTCTGTAAGGAAAGTTCAGCCAGTCTTTGGTTCAGCCAGTGGTTGGCCATTCCCTCAATCCCTGTTCCATCTTTTATCCATGAACATCTTGTTGGCAGGACAAGGGTGGGTGGAGGGTTATATAGTTGGGTTAGTGTCCCGCTACCTCCACTGTTACTTTTGCCTGGTTACTGAATATGGCCACTTCAGTGTCAGTATCCCCACTGCTCCGAGTCTCAGCTAGGGTCATCTCCCTATCCTCCCAGGCACTTCCCTCATCCCAGGTCTCCAGCTTGTCCCAGAGATGCCCCAACACCAATTTCCTTCCTCTCTCTTAGTCCTCTCACCCCACAACTCTGTTCTCTCCACACCTGATCCTTCCCTTCCCCTTTATTCCTTCTCTCACCCAGTTCCTTCTCTCTCTCCACTTTGTTTTCTTATTATAAATGTTAAACAATTTGAAATCATGATGTCATGATTTGAGTGTTTGGAAAAAGATCTATTCAAAACTATTTTGTACAGTCAGCTGTAGAAGGCTTAAGGCTTTAATAGGTATCAGTGAGAACAAAAGGGGATAAGATTAATGTCTATATTACAAAATGACACATACTTTAATATTATCTCCATTTTAGTTTTTAAATGATTTTGGAAGAAAAATATAAAATTAAACATCTTATTTCATGCTTAAGTATTTAATCACCACATGGGCTGCAGGCTGCATTTTCTGTTGGTAATAGAATTCTTCCAATTTGCATCTTATTACATTCTGCAGAAATTCCCCTCAGGCACCTCTTGGGGAAAAAAGTTAGATGATCATATAGAAGACATGGGTATTCCTGAAAAGATGCTGGTTTAACATCTACTGACATGCTGACTCCATTTTTATTTGTAACTGCTTTGTACTGAAAGCCTTTCTTCTGTCCTATGTCTGTGCACACAGCTGAAAGAACTCAGTCTTCTCCTGTGATTCTCTCTCCTTCATTCATGAGAGTCCCACAATCTGCCTGATCCAAGAAGAAACCAAGCCCATCTTCTTTACACTGCCTTTGGCCAGTTTCACATCTGCCTGTGAGCCAACTCTGTTTCAGTAACCATCATTTTGTTCGCAACAAAACTTTACCAACCAATGGTGGCATCATTAGTCTCAAGATCTAATTGCAATTTTGCATATAGTGAGAGAACCAGGCCTAGACATCCCTCCTTCCTCCAAAGTCACCAGAAACTAGACCATAGGTCACCAATTATAGGAAGAAGACAATAGAATTATCTACCCAAGGAACAGCCTGGAGGTGACCACGTGAATGGGAGGGTATCTTATCTCAGGGTGGGGCATCCATGCTGGGAAGCCCACTCACCTGGTAATAGAAGTTTCTTGGCACTGAAATACCTAACATTCCTGAGGTCTAAAGATTGCTCAATGTTAGTTAATCACAATTGTTATTCCCAGTTAATGAGACCCAAAAAGACCTCCAGGAATTGACTCTGCTACAAATGCATGAGAGTTTATTTAATATAAGCTTGAGCCCAGGTCGCAGCAACTTCCTTGGTGAAGAGGAGGAGTGTGACTCAGCGTTTCTAGGGGAACAAGGATTTTAAAGGGAAAAACCACAAGCAGGGAGTTACATGCCTTGGCGTTACATGATTGGGTAAGGGAAATTGACTTTTGAAATGATTGGTTTACTTTAGGTGCCAAGACCTTAAACAGTTCTGGCCTGTCCATCTGTGCTTGTTTCGTAGCAACTGTATTTATAGTGGGCAGGAACAGAATGCAGAAAGGCTAGTTCTTCCCTGTAGGTGGCTGGACATGTCTCCACCTGGCTGGCCTTTGTTCAGGCTTGTGTTTTAAACTTTAAACCAAAACCAAACCAAAAATCTAAATTTTAATTCTTTAGTCTTTCAAAATCAACTTGTAACAAGCTTGCCAGTGATGAATGTCACCAAATTGTATAACTGCTAAGCTGTAATTTCCCAAACCTTGCTGTAAACCAATAAAAACCCTCTTCCCCTGAGCTCAGGACTCTACACTCTACACCACTGATTTGGTGCCAATGTGGACCACAGCTTGAGCTTGTAATAAAAGACTCTACTGTGTTTGCATCAGAATCAGCTCCTTGGTGGTTTTTGGATTCCATGAGACTTGGGCATAATAATTATAACAAAGGAAGATAATGTCTATCATCTTATTTCAGTTACATCCTATAAAATCTTGTGACTTTTGAAAGGACTGCAAATTAGAGAATTTGCTCTAATACATTTTTACAGCAAATCATGAAATATCATTATATTAATTGAAGGCCTGCTCAGTCATTGTTCTGTATCTTTGCTTGTGAGCAATTAGGTATATAAAATAATTGAGAATATGCCTTGCTCTCATAAAGTAGGTATGTGTGCAGAGGGGGTTTGTGTTCATGTTCACATGTGTGCAGGCAAACATATACCTGTGCACAACTGGTTGTGATTGGCAGAGATCACTCTTGAGTGCTGTTCTGCAGGAAGGCTATACTCCCTGTTTTCTAAGATAGGATCTTTGCTTGGCCTGCTGCTCAAAATTTGTCTAGGCTGGTTAGCTACCTAGGAATCATCCTGTCTCCATCTTCCCTGGATGGGGTTACAGCCATGCTCTACAACCCGCTAGCTTTTTATGTGTTTTTCGGTTTAATCTTACTTATGAAGTGAGTACTTTATGGAATGAGCTAGCTCCCCAGAATCTCCCTACTAAGCAGACTATAATCAAAGTTCCCGCCACCTACTGAATAGTGACACCTTAAATTTCTCTCTATACTAATATCCATCATATGTGAACATATTTTACAGAGCCAAATGACTTAGCAGGATATGATTAAAGTTTTGTTGAAATGGGCAGCCTTGCATTATCAGAAAGAACTCAATTCAATTACAAAAACGCTAATAAGATGGACCTGGGAAATTAGAATTAGAGACAACACCCCAAGAGGTTTTGAAGGAAGTCTGAGTAATGCCTACAAAGCCACATAAAAAAACTTCAAAATTATCATGTGAAAGAAACCTGTTGCTAAAGAGGAATGCTGAAAAACTCGAGGGCAGGGCTGACAGAAAACAAGCCCATACACTATAAAAAATATTTATAAAACCCACTCCTTTGTGTATGGTCACAGTTGAACTTCAAAACCTTTCCTCTACTCTGGCCAGCTTCCACTTGCTGAGAAATGTAAAATTTCTTATTAAAACATCTGTGGTTTTGCTCTCACTGCAGGTGTCCATTCAATATTTGTCCTGGGATAAAGGAAATTGAACCACAGTTGTCACTCACCATTATCAGTAGGGGAAACAGCCAGGAGATAAGATTTATGCATCTAACCTCTTAAACTTTCTACTCATTCTGTGGACATCTGATACGATCCACTCCAAACTGTGAACAACACTGGGGCAACTGAAAGCCTATATAGTGTCCCCGAACAAAGATTCTTGACAGGATAATTTGGTCATAAGCTGCAAATGAGAAATTAGCTTTCACCAGGCACAAGGCAACCTTCATATATTAAGACACCCCTCCCCATAAAATCAGACAGCATGCGCACCCTGCTGCAGCTCCTGAGTGAGGGCTTATAATCTCAAAGGACCCTGGAATACTTTGCTTCTTTCTCCCCTAGTTTACCTTCTTCAGCAACCTTTCTTTTCCTTCATTCCTACCCGTCTTCTCTTTATCTTCTCTGTTTACCCTTCTTGAGTTCCATGGCATGATGGGTTGCAGTACAGATTATCTTAGGGTTCATTGTTATTCCAATGGCAGGATTCCATTTCCAAGTGGAGTGGTAAGATCTTCACAGGCCAGTGTGAAATGCTATGGTTGGTGTACAGGGCCATCCCCCCCAGCTCCTAGGTTACTTAGCAACCTCTTGACATCATCACCTGCCACAGCCAGGTATGTGCTGGATAAAAGAACCTGATATCATTTCTCTCTCTTTTACACCCTAGGTTTCTCTCCTTCTCTTTGTCTTTCTGTCTGTTTCTGAGGTGCCTCCCTTTCTCTCTCTCCAACACTCTCTCTCCTCTTAAGCTTTTCCACTATCTCTCCCTGTCTCTATCCTTACTTCTTGGCTTTCTTTTCCTTTCTTTCTTTCTTTCTTTCTTTCTTTCTTTCTTTCTTTCTTTCTTTCTTTCTTTCTTTCTTTCCTTTCCTTTCCTTTTTTTTTCTTTTTTCTCATTTTTCTTTCTTGTTGAGGTCCAGTGACCTCTAGTGAAGCTGTTGTGTTGTTTGTATCATAAACAGGAAAAGATACCGCATTAATTTTAAATAATGCACTCTATGTTTGAGCACTTGTGTTTCAATGTGGATATCACAATTGTATTAAGATAGACATACATTCTAAAGATAAGACAGAAAAAAAACACATAAAAAACAAACAAGAAACAAAAGTGCAAAGTTATTTGAATGGCATATAGTTTTGAAAAAGACTGTTGAGGAATAAGGATCATGACTTTATAAGATAAAGGATTTCAGATGATAGTTCTATCTTACAATAAAGTATTGTTCCAGAAAACATAGAAAGAAAGAAGCAGGAAGGGGGCAGGGAGGAGAGGAGAGAGGGAGAGGAGAATTGGAAGGGAAAGAGGGAGAGGGCTACAGCTGAGATACAAGTGAATGTATATATATATATATACATATATATCTTTAACTATGTAATGCCCCCCCCGGAAGAAAGAAAGAAAGAAGTAGGGACAAACAAGAAAGACTCAGCATATTGCAGAATATTCGAGCAAAAAAAAATTAAAAATTTTAAATGACATGTACACTATGATTAATTTGCTGCATTTAATGGTTATTTGATTTGTTTCTAATGTTAGATATTCCTCTATGATCATTTCTTCAGTCAGTCTGTTTCAAAGAAAAGGAGCCAGTAGAAGTTCAGGCATTCTAAGTTAAGTTTTAAATTAGGATCTCAGGCATTCCAAGTTAATTTTAAATTACTTAGTCCCATGGTAAAACAGAGACAGTTCAAAGGCCCTTAGAAAATAAATATAGGCATAAGAACAACCTCGTTTATAACCTTACATCAGACATATAGTATCCTGCTTGTTAGGATTTTGGAACCAAACCTGCTTCTGGGTTGCCTAGTAACCTATGATATCAACATGTGTCACCAACCAGGTAGCCACATCTAGAAGGCGTGGTTACCTTTCCCCTGAAAGAGACCAGCTGGCCATGTGGTACCTCTCTTGGTCCTTTCTCTATTGGTCTCTCTTGCTCCTGGCCTCTTTTCTCTTGGCCTCTTGGCCTTCTCCCCTTTCTCTATCGGGGTGCCACCTCTCTCTCTTTCTCCCCTCTCTCTCTTTCTCCCATTATGTCCTGCTCTCCCTTCTCTCCCTCTTTTCACCCCTACCTAATAAACTTCTTCATATAAGATCTGTTGTATACCTAATCGTCATTATTTAATATGTCCCACAAACTTACACTGCTTCCCTACAGAAACTCAAAGTGGAAGAAAGAAGAGTCTAAAAGGGCAATGCTTAGCACAGCAGGTATGAACTACAGCACTGGAAAAGACCTGCCCTCAGCAGAATTTTAACACCAGGCTTTGCTCCCTATTTGTGAGGAAAAAAAAATTTTTTTTCACAACAAAAGGTAATAGTCCACCATTTGAAGTGAAAACAGACTTTTCAGCTCCAATGCTGTTTTTTTCTTAAAATCTGCAGACAATCAGGATTCCCTGATAGAGTATAAGTCAACTAACTATAGTCAACCATCAAGGCATCTTAGGTAATTCTTGGCATGACAGGTAAAAATGTTAATTTCCTTCCCAATAATGGAGATTTCCACTCTTCCATAATTGATAACCTGGTATACTTCCTAAATGAACTTGTGTAATAACTTGTGTTCATGTGAATACTCAAAGACAAAAAAAAAAAAATACTGTTTTCTGTCTTAGGTGTGGGATTTGACTTATGAATGATCTAATAGTGATCAATAGCATTGGAGGTCTTCACTTAAAAGCTATGTCACATTCCTCGACCTGTAGCTAGATTTCCCAGTTAGATTCTATGATATGTGCACAGCTAAGATATTCATAATCTATAAAAGTTTTAGCAATGTGGATGATCAATTAGATTTTATTCAAATGCTTCATTGTCAATGACCTAAATGGATATAAACATATTTTTGTTTTGTTTTGTTTTGTTTGTTTGTTGTTTTGCTTTATTTTTGTTTTTTTTTGTTTTGTTTTGTTTTGTTTTGTTTTGTTTTGTTTTTTTGGTCCCAGGTATGGGATGTGGGACTGATTCAGCAGCAGACTATTTGCCTCATGTGATTTGAGAGGAGCTCTTTGCCAGCCTCAGATAGTTTAAATATGAGGACTCCTAAGAAAGACTATCTGCCAGAGCTCAGAGAATGTGGAAGCTCTGAGAAAGAACAAGGTTGCTGCTACTGCTGTTTCCCCACTTGCTGCTCCTGGTTGCTGCTGTGAGACAGAAAGGTGGAGATCTGGTGACACTGGTTCTAAGAAACCCCATGACCTTAACCTGCAGCTATCAGCTAAGAGGACTGAGCACCCTCTCTCACTAACCTTTCTCTTTCCTACTTCCTGTTTGGGTGTTGGAGGGGTTTGGGGTGGAATAGGTAGTAAAAGATAAAATAAATGTAAATAAAAGAGTTTTAAAAAAATTAATGCAAAAATCTTCTGATGTTTGTTGATATATCTTCAAGGTTGATAGTAGCTTACACAATCTAACATAAATTATTCAAAATATTATTCCCTAGAATAAAACCATAATCTTCAGTGTCTCCAGAGACTTAAAAGCATCTTCAAGACAATGATGATTATAGCTTTCACCTTGCAAACTTCCAAATGACTAAAATTCTTCAAAATTCTCTTCAAAGGAGACCTAAAGTCTCAACATCAGAAGGTGATTCATGATTATAATTATTCCTTAATAATTTTATAATTATTATGTATCATTGATATATTTTAGTAAATCTTTCAGTAGTTGCAACTTTCCTTTACATGTTCATTTGCTCTGGTGTATATTTTTGACCCTGTTTCTATGTGTATATTCTCAGATTATGATCTGACACCATTGGAGTACATTTTGGAATTGGTTTGCCATATTGTTAGCATATATGCATCACAGTGCTTCCCATCCCTTTGAGATCTTATTCTTAAACTCAAAAACTTACATATTGACAGCTATACTGTAAGGTCTGATGTCTCTTATATACTAATAGCAATCTAAGGAATGTGATGGCCAATACCAACTGTCAACTTGATGAGACAGTTATCTACTGACAGATAGGCCCCTAGTAATGCCTGGACAGGTTATCTGATTTGCTTAATAATGTGGGAAGACCAGCCCAACATGAATGGCACCATTACCTATAGAAGGATCTCAGACTAAATAAATAGGAGAAAGCAGGCTGGACACAAGTATACATTGCTCTTTGCTTCTTGCTTGGATGCAATGTGTCTGGCTGCCTAAGCTCCTGTTGCTGTGACTTCCTGGCCATAACAGACTGTAACCTCAAACTAAAAGAAGCTAACAAAAGATGGTTTTGTTTGGTTGTTTGGTTGTTTGGTTTTTGTTTGTTTTGTTTTGTTTTTCTCCTTTGGTTGCTTGTGTGGAGTATTTTATCTCAGCAACAGGTCAAGTAACTAAGAAAAGGGGAACATAACCAATGTTCAAAAAGAAATGCTATTTCAGCCTTTTCTAGTGTAACAGCAATTTCAGACCACAGTCATGATTCAAACCTTCTACTCAATTTCTACTTTTAACCTTCCTCTCCAGCCAACTATTTAGGATGGAAAAAAACTTGTAAATTGTACCTTTTAATAATAAGTAGTTAAATTAGGCAAACCATTGTCCTCCAGTTTTCCCATCCCCACAATTCATAATTCTCAGGGAGTATTTAGGCAGAAGAATGGGATAGAGATTAAGTTTCTGTATAGAGCTGCAAAACTGGCATATTGAAAACACTTGCTTAGTAAAGACAAGTTTTGAATTCTCAAATTACCTGGTCAGCCCAGGTCAGACATGCAAGAGTGTGTAGGAGAAAACTCTTGCCGTTGTGAGACCCAGGAAGATAATATAGAGTATTATATATTCCCCAATCCTCTGTGTATTGTCCAGATTGAGTTTCTAAACATTTTCTCTGCTCTGGACTCCCTCTATCCCCTTTGAAATGTTATATTTAATAACAAACTGTTTCTGAATTCTGCTCTTAATATTTGTCCTGGGAATGCTCATGAATGTCACTGAAAACCACTTTCTACTGAAGTCAGATGGATGATGAGAAGAGAAAAGATTGTTAACTTGTCACTGAGGGTAGACAAGGGGGCAACAAGTGAAGGGTATAGACTGTCTCTTGGAGCAGGGAAAGGCAAGAAAAGGAATTCCTCAAAGAAACTTGCAGGAGGAAACTGTTAACATTTCTTTTTCTTCTTCCATCCAGAGTTGTAAAGAATTATGTGTTACTAAGACCACTGATTCTGTGATAATTTGTCAGAACACCAATAAAGTCAATACGCTAAAAAGAAAAGAAAGACTCAAGATTATTTTTTTTAATTTAATGTTACCTTCTGAAGAACAAATTGTACATTTCAGCAACTAGAATTCTTACTGCCTCTCTGATGTGTATCAACCACCCCATTCACAGCATCAGGCATCAAAGCTAGGGGCAGCAGTTGCACACTGGTGTTTCATGGGAGGGAAAACACTCAGAACCTTACGCTGGAACTGAACACAGAATCAGACTTGCTGATATATAACATCAGGCAGAATGCAGGAATTTTATCTCCTCGGCAATATTCACAGGAAGAGTCTCTGTCACTCCCTGTCAACAGGAAGAATGCCAGCTTCAGTAAGATGGAACTATGCTTCATTTTAAATCTCTAACAGCTTATGCTACAGACTTGAAAAGTGCCTGTAACACTCCCCAAACACCAGAGTCTGTGAGACTTGATACTGTCTATCTTAGCACCAGTCAACATTACTAAAGTATGGACTCTACTACCTGTTTGACAAGAGGAGCAGCAGAGCGATAAGTACAACTGCTCATATGAGAAAAGAAGATAGGGTATTGGGCATGTGACTCTGCCTTTCATTCAGTGGCTCACAGGGAAGATCCTCAGATAATTGTTTCAGAGATCCAATAGACAGGACTTTTGAAGGCTCCTAGGGGCCAGTTTGAGAACCTTGATTCCTAAGAATAAGACTGCTATCACTACCAATATCACTGGTAGTTGTGTGTAGCAGCGTTGAACTGTGACTGTCATTTAGCAGCAGCTAGCCTATAGCAGCAAAGGCATTGTTTCTAGTCCTTTTCAATGTTGGCTTTAGGAGACTACAGGCACAGGATTCAACCTATCATTGTTGGTGTTGGTAGTCAGCACCACCCTTTTCTAGCTTCAGGTAACACAAAAATGGATACAGTCATTTTTATTGGCAAGAAGAAGATAATGGATCTAAACACTGAATTATAACAAGAAAATAGAGTCACTCCCAATATTGTGAGGCATAGAGTCTGGAAGCATTTCAAAGTGTGTGGATACAGAACAGTTACTATGCAGTGACAACTGATCAACCTCCAGTCAACCTCTGCCGCAGGTGTAGAGTCAAGGTGAGGACTGAACTTTTAGCCACATACTGAGTTTATTCTGATTAATACTGGTACTGTGGCCTTACAACAAACCTGAGCTTGGCTACTCTCTACTGCTGAAATAATGACAACAAACAGACTACAGACTTTATTGACACTCACACTCAGGGGGCCCTGCAGGAATGAAATAACAGAAATATCTACAAGAAAATAAGTACTGCTAAAAGTTCTGGAATTATAAACATAAGGAAAATCAGATCAATCTCTTATTTCTCAGATAAATGTTATGTAGCAATAATCATTCAAACATTAAATAGGAGAATAAAACCACTTAATTGTTGGAATAAAGCATCACAAAGTCCAGAGAGTAATGAGTGTTGGAAAACTGTATGATAGAGAATATGCAAAAAATATTTCAAAAAAAAAGAAAAGAAAGAAATAATAAAAAAGCATGATACTATATTCTATTAAAAATTTAATAATGGTAACAAATTAATGATAGTTAAAATGTTGAGTTGAGTCCTTAGTCATCAGGGAGATGCAAATCAAAACAACCCTGAGATTTCACCTTACACCCATCAGAATGGTTAAAATAAAAAACTCAAGTGACAATACACGCTGGAGAGGTTGTGGAGAACAGGGAACTCTCCTCCATTGCTGGTGGGAATATAAACTAGTAGAGCCACTTTGAAAATCAATCCATGCTTTCTCAGACAATTAGGAACATTGCTACCTCAAGATACAACTATACCATTACTAGGCATATATCCAAAATATGCTCAAGTATACAACAAGGACATTTGCTCAACCATATTCATAGTAGCTCTATTTGTAATAGACAAACCTGGAAACAACCCCAGATGTCCCCCAACAAAGGAATGGATACAGAAAGTGTGGTACGTTTACACAATGAAATACAACTCAGCAATTAAAAACAAGGAAATCATGAAATTTGCAGGCAAATAGAGGGAACTATAAAAGATCACCGTGAGTGAGTTATCCCAGAAGCAGAAAAACACACTGTATATACTCATAAGTGGATACTAGACCTATAAGACAGGATAAGCATGTTAAAATCTGTACACCTAAAAAGGATAAACAAGAAAGAGAACCTGAGGTAAGATGATCAATCCTTGCTGGGTCGACATCCAGCATGTAGAGCTGAGAGGAGGGTGGCCAGTCCAGCTAGATACCCTCCATGGCTGAGCAGGATGATGAGTGTCAACTGCCCAAACCTCCCTGGGTGCTCCAGGGAATAAAACACCATGAAACTTCCCCGATGCCCCAGGGAATAAAACACCACTGAGCAGGGAGATCTGTCAAAGCGGGAACTCGGTTTATTGAATAAAATGGTCCTTTTTATAGGTTTGGGTCAGGGGGCAGGTTTAAGGAAGTGAGATAAGATGACATAGAGGGCAAGGTTAGGTAGTGCAAGGAGAGGTGGGCCAGCAACAAAACTCCACATAACAGTTACCAGGAAGTGGCACCTCTTCAATCAGAAGCTAAAGCCAGGTCTCCAAACTCTAGCCAGTCTCAGGTAGATGCCTCTGGCCTTAACAGGCTCAACAAATCCTTACTTAGACAAATGGGATGGACATTGGAAGTAGGAGAAAACAAGAAACAGGACAGGAGTCTACCACAGAAGACCTCTGAAAGACTCTACCTAGCAGTGTATCAAAGCTGATGCTGAGACTCATAACCAAACCTTGGGCAGAGTGCAGGTAATCATTTGAAAAAAGGGGGGTTTAGTATGACATGGAGAAGACAGGAGCTCTACAAGGACCAAATATATCTGGGTACAGGGGTCTTTTCTGAGACTGATTCTCCAACCAAGGACCATGCATGAATATAACCTAGAACTCTTGCTCACATATAGCCCATGGCAGCTCAGTATCCAAGTGAGTATCCTAATAAGGGAAACAGGGACTGTTTCTGACATGAAATCTATGGTTGGCTCTTTGACCTCTACCTCTACCCCAAAGGAGGAGCAGCCTTACTAGGCCACAGTGGAGGACATTACAGCCAACCCTGAAGAGAACTGATAAGCTAGGGTCAGATGGAAGGGGAGGAGGACCTCCATTATCAGTGGACTTAGAGAAGGGCAGGGAGAAGTTGAGGGCAGGAGGGTGGGACTGGGAGAAATTAAGGGGAGGACTACAGCTGGGATACAAAGTAAAACTGTAACTGATATAAAAAAGTAAAAATTTAATCAAAAAAGAAAATGCATTGTGGGAAGATAAATACAAAAAAATAAAAATAAAGAAATTGATTGGAATTTTTGAACATTGCTAAAATAAAAAATAATTGTCATTTTTATCTCAATAAGGATTTAGAATGTCAAGTGGGTGTAAAGATTAGTCACAGAACTTTAGCGGCAGGCAAAGATCAGCAGTACATGTCCCGGAGTCCCAGATCCGTGCTGATGCAACATCCTCCCAGGACCGGAGTCTGCTGGACACCATACTAGCTCTGCAGGATCACCATCAGTGACGGTACGGCCCGCCCAATCCCACAGTGACAGAGAATACGCCATATATTCACCAAAACCAGGCAGAAA
>REGO01000425.1:707692-726558 GCA_010120015.1 Rhombomys opimus | reverse complement strand
GATCAGATGAATGGGGGGAGGTCCCCCCTTATCAGTGGACTTGGAAAGGGGCACAGTGGTGATGAGTGAGGGAGGGAGGGACTGGGAGGGAATGAGGGTTCGGGGCACAGCTGGGATACAGAATTAATAAAATGTAAGTGATAAAAATAAAAAAATAAAAAAAAACAAATAAATAAATAAATAAATAAATAAATAAATAAATAAATAAATAAAACTTAAAAAAAATATATCCACTTAGAGCTGAATGTTCCAATGTCATTCCCCCTTCATAATGCCTGGCTGTGGATCTCTGTATTTGTTTTCATCTGTTGCAGGAAGAATCTTCTCGGATTATGGCAGATCAAAAACTGTTCTAAAAGCATAAGAGAATGTCATGTCAGCACTTCTATTTTTTTTTTTTAATAACAGTAGTATATGACTAGATACTTGGGCAATCTAGTCCCAGGTTCTTGCGCACACAAATACTGTTGGATTTGGGTTACATTTCATGAAGTGGGCCTTAAGTCAAATCATATATTTGTTGGTTACTTCGACAAGCTCTGTGCCAACATTGCACTAAAAAATTATACCATTGTAGATGAAAGTGTAGCTAGATTTGTATTTATTCTTCTCTTTTTGTAGTATTTGCAGTATTCTTCTGTACCAACAAAGTTATAAAATATGGATAAAGGTTATATGGAGGCACCAACTCAACTTCCTCATGATCCATGATTTGTGTAGGTATTGTCTTCATGAATGAGTTTTTTTCACAGTTTCTGGCTATTACAAATAAAGCTCCTATCAATATGACTGAGAAAATGTTCTTGTATGGTGGAGCATCTTTTGGTATATGGCAAGGAGTGGTATAGCTGGGTCTTGAGCTATGGCTATTCTCAGTTTTCTGAGAAAATGCCAGATTAATTTTCAAAGTGGTTGTACAAGTTTGCATTCTCACCAGCAATGGAGGAGTGTTTCCCTTTCTCCACATCCTCTCAATTGTGTTGTCATTTGAGTTTTTGATCTTATCCATTCTGTCAGGTATAAGATGTAATCTCATTTATTTTGGTTTGCATTTCCCTGATGACTAAGGAGGTTGAGCATTTCTTTAAGTGCTTCTCTACCATTCGAGATTCCTCTGTTGCGAATTCTCTGTTTAATTCTGTATTCCATTTTATAATTGTATTATTTAGTTTGTTGGTGTTTGATTTTTGCATTCTTTATATATTCTCGATATCATCCCTTCATTGGACATAGTTAAATGTCTTTTCCAAATCTGTAGACTTCTGTTTCATTTTATTGATAGTGTCTTTTGGTTTACAGAAGGTTTTCTGTTTCAAAAGGTCTCATTTATTAATTGTAGCTCTTAGAGCCTGAGCTGTTGATGTTGATGAAACAACTTCCTGATGTTACCTCCAAACAACTTCCTGAGATACCTCCAAAATAATTTATTGTCCAGGATAGTTCTAGATATTCTGGGTTTTTTGTTTTTCCATATGAAATTGAGAATTGTTCTTTCAATGTCTGTAAAGAATTTTGTTTGCTATTTTAGTTGGAATTCCACTAAATCTGTAGATTACTTTTCATGGGATGACCAAAACTGAATAGCTTCTGCAATCAAAGGTCACTATCAGCAGAACAAAATGACAGCCTACAGACTGGAAAAAAATCTTCAACAACACTACATCTAACAGAGGGATACTAACCAGATTATATAAAAACTCAAGAAGTTAAACACTACAAACTAAATAATCTAATTAAAAAATGAGTACAGAACTAAACAGAGAATTCTCACCAGAGGAATATCAAATGGCAGAGAAAGACTTAAGGAAATGTTCAACATCCTTAGTCATCTGGGAAATGCAAATCAAAACGACCCTGAGATTCCACCTCACACCCATAAGAATGGCTAAGATCAAAAACTCAAAAGACAACACAAGCAGGAGAGGGTGTGGAGAAAGAGTATCCTCCCCTATTGCTGGTGGAAATGTAACCTTGTATACCCTCTTTGGAAATTAATCTGGTGCTTTCTCAGAAAACTAGGAATAGTGCTACCTCCAGAACCAGCTACATAACTCCTAGGCATATTCCCAAAAGATGCCTCACCATTCAATAAGGACATTTGCTCAACTATGTTCATAGCAGCTTTATCCATAATGCCAGAATCTGGAAACAACTTAGATGTCCCTCAACTGAAGAATGGATACAGAAATTGTGGTACATTTACACAATGGAATAACTCTCAGCAATTAAAAACAAGAAAATCATGAAATTTTCAGGCATATGGATGGAATTCAGAAATATCATTCTGAGTAAGGTAACCCAGAAGCAGAAACACACACATGGTATATACTCACTTATAAGTGGATATTAGCCATATAATATAGGATAAACATACTAAAATCTGTACACTTGAAGAAGCTAAACAGCATGGAGGACGCTAGGGAAGAGGCTTAATCCTCATTCAGAGGGGCAAACAGGATAGACATCAGAAGTAGGAAGACCGGAAACAAGACAGGAGCCCTTCACAGGGGGTCTCTTAAAGTCTCTACCCAACAGGTTATCCAAGCAGATGCTGAGACTCATAACGAAACTTTGGACAGACTGCAGGAAATCTTATACAAGAAAGGGGAGAGAAAAACACCTAGAGGAGACAGGAGCTCCACAGGAGATAAACAGAGCGAAAAAACCTTGGCTCAGCAGGTCCTGCAGAGACTTATGAATCAACCAAAGACCATGCCTGGGGATGACTGAGACCCCCCTGCTCAGATAGTCCATGGGCAGCTCAGTTTCCATGTGGGTTCCCTAAGAAGAGGAGCACGGGCTGTTTCTGACATGGACTCAGTGGCAGGCACCCCTGGCAAGGTGGCCTAAGTAGGCCACAGAGAAAGAGGATCCAGTCCTGATGAGACCTGAGAGTTTAAGGTCAGATATTAGCGGAGGAGGACCTCCCCTATCAGTGGACCTGTGAGGGACATAGAGGTGAAGAGGAAGAGATGGTAGGACCAACAGGAGATGAGGGAGGGGGCTACAACCAGGATACAAAGTGAATAAGTTGAATTAAATAATAACAAATAAAGAAAAAAGATAAAAAGACACATGTCAAAAGAATTCAGATGCACAATGCCTAGTGCAGAAACAAATTAATATGGAGAAAACAAAGCAAAACAGGACAACATGTCTTTTCCTAGTTAACAATCTCACAGAAAAGAATTCCAATGAGAATTACTTCTGAGATTTTTAGACAAAGTATTCAAAAGAATTGTTATAACCATTTTAATACAACTAAATAACAAAGAGAGATTAATCAAATATAAAATTCCTTCTAATATATAATTATTAGATGTAATACAGAGATAGAATTGCTCTAAATGATAAGATGAAATATTACTAGATTTGAAAATCTCAGTTGAATGTTTACTCAACAAAATGGGTCATAGAAAATTAGTGTATTTAAATAAATTTATACAAATGAACATTTAAACATTTTACTTTTCTTAGCAACAATAGAATAACTTTGAAGATTATCCATGTTTCCTAGAAATCTGACAGTGCTGATAACATCCAGATTTATAGAATCCACATCTTAAGAATCTCACAGATTCAAAGAGTTTTTATGAACTACTGCGTTTTCTTTTTTCTTTTTTTCTTTCTCGGAGCCTCTTTTTGTATTTGTGTTATTCCTTGCAATCAGAAGACCCAGCTAACAACTAGGTCACGGTCTACATTAATGTTATGAAATATTAACTTGCATGTTCTATGGTCAACATTCACGGGAATTCACGGCAACTGTCAGTGTCAGTACATTCAGCGGTCTGTGTAATTACTGGTAATGTCAAGGAAAATTGTAATTATTTATATAAGAAACATCATTGTACATGCAGGAAATACAATTAAAATGTAGAGTCCAGGAGATGACATGGAAAAAAAATAACATCTGCTGTGTGCTCAGTTTGTAAAACGAAGTTCAAGACTAAAGTGACATGTCACATGGCTTAGGAAATGTCACACCATTCGGTGTTCTGATACTGACATGTATAAAGATAACGTTTCTTTCATTTCATCTTTAGTTTTGGTATTGCAACAGAGCTTTATGTAGCCCTGACTGATCTTGAACTCGCTGTTTGATGGAGGCTGGAAGTGAAAAATCATAAAAAAATACTTGTGTGGACATACACACTTTAATGTATGTTTATGGACATATACAGATTATATAGGGATATGTGATGCTATGATATATTTCAAAAGTTAGATTCAGAGTCTCGAAAGATGACCTTACATTCAGTCAAATATATTAATAACGTGTATGTAGTGATAGAGAAAGTTAATTTGTCTTGATATTTAAACTGGAATATTCACTTTTTATATTTTTTACATTGGATATTCAAACTTCATTTGGGTCTGGTAATATATGCCTCCAAAATCAGCCCTAAAGAGGCTAGTGATGATTTTGAAAATATCATGGACTACCCAATGAATACTAGTCTCCAAATTAAAACAAGTGAGTATACTGTCTCAGTTAGAATGCTTTGGGAAATACTGCTTTATAGGATTATGCAAGGGAATCAGGAAAATTTTTCTGGAGATCACATTGAGCAATGAAAAAATAAGTAAGAATTTTTTTTTAATTGAGAGGCTAAAAAGTAATCCTTTATAAAGCTACAAATAAGAAGGAATCAGATCTTACAATAAGAATGAAAAATTTTGTAGTACTGGTCAATAAAATTTCCTTAACATGCTGCAAAACTGTTCAGTGATAATAATTTACTGTATGTCATCAAAAACAAAAATTTGATTGTCTCTATATCACACGGTAATAGTAATCAAAAAATATATTTCTTTAGCTTCTTAAAAGGAAGTCATTACTGGAGTTCCAGCTCGTCCAACATGAACTTTAATGATAAATGTAAGTGCATCTTTCTTTCTACAAAGAGTGTTGCAAAGGGATAATTACATAAAATGTGTGCACATGAATAGATTTTTACATCTAATGCATTGATTTTCATACCCAATATTAGAATTGTTTTTATATTCATTATTGGAAACGTTCAAGAAAGTGCTATAAAGAAAAATGTATGCCTGCTTAAAGAATAACAACCTTGTAGATCAATGAAAATTACTAAAAAAAAAGAAAGAAGTTTCTATTATATTTATTGAAGAATGTGACACATCTCTAGGGAAATAAACTTACCGTAAGGAATTAAGTTCTAAAATCTGTCTGTTCATAATGTAAATGCTGTTAAAGATGAAAGATCAATATGGAATACATCTTATGAAACAATACATGAAGGTCAGTCAACTGTCTATATCATTCATTAATTATAAGCTATTATGTGGCTTTGACTAGTTCACTTGTTTCTAGGATCATTTAAGTATTAATATGCATACTTTTTAAAAAATAATATTTATTCTTATAAATTAGCTAATGACTAATATAACAGTAAATGAGCCTCAAAAATCTATTTGATAAATATTCAAGAAAATAAAAATTTTAAACAAAAGATTTCTATATAAACAACTTTTCTCTTTTGATGTGAAAGTTACTAATATTGGAGCTCTCAAAATGTGGAAAATATGACAAATACATCTAGAAACTCTAGAATTCTAGCTGCCAGTATGAATAATATTCAACAAAACATTTTATTTAGTTTCTTAATACTTGTTCCCATTTACTGTTTTTTCATCAATATCTGTTTTTAAATTATATTATCAATTTAAAAGTCAACACATTTAGAAAATATCTACATTTATAAATTTCATTATTCCACTGGACACACACATGAAAACAGTTTAAGAAGAGTGTTCTCTGTCTACCACCCAAATGGCTAAAGATCCTTTCTGCAGACCTGGCTTTCTTGTATATTATTTATAAATGATTCATGAATCCTAAATCTTGGGTCTTCAAATTGACAAACTAAAAAAAAAAAAGTTTCTGTTATCTCATCTGTGGAAAATATTTTCAGTGTTTTGAGTTCTTGATAGATTTAGAAAAACAAAAAAACAAAAGCCCTGAATCATTCTGTACATTTGTCCTCTTCTTTTTTATTTATTTTTTTTGAGTCCCGATTCTAATTGATGTGCCATTATGCTGTCCAAGTTGTCTTCAGAGTCAATAGGAAAACAAAGACCTTAGCAGACTTGTATTGTATGTATTTACATTCACAAAACAGCAGAGAGTCAGATAAATTCAACGATAGAAGTTACTGACATAAAATACATTGACACTTTTACAATTATATATGCATTTTAGAAGAGACAATGGTAAACAGTTTGTTGGAAGCACATTTGTTAAACTGCTTCCTGTATTTCAGCAGGGATTTTGTGTTGATTCTAACAGTATACACAGTAAACCAGAAAGCTAAAATGAAAACAAAATAAACATTGCCTTGGAAATTGTTTTTTTAATTTATTTTTTATATTAATTACAGTTTATTCACTTTGTATCCCAACGGTAGCCCCCTCCTTCGTTCCCTCCCAATCTCATCCTCCCTCCCTCAACTCCTCCCATGCCGCTCCCTAAGTCCACTGAAAGGGGAGGTCCTCCTCCCCTTCCATCTGACCCTAGCCTATCAGGTCTCATCAGAACTGGCTGCACTGTCCTCCTCTGTGGTCTGGCAAGGCTGCTCCCCCCTCAGGTGAAGGCAGTCAATGAGCTAGCCACTGAGTTCATGTCAGAGACAGTCCCTTTTCCCATTACTGTGGTATTCACTTGGATACTGAGCTGCCATGTGCTACATATGAGCAGGAGTTCTAGGTAATACCCATGAGTGGTCTTTGGTTGGAGTATCAGTCTCAGAGACTCCTGTGCCCAGTATTTTGATTCTGTTGTTCTTCCTGTGGAGCGCCTGTCCTCTCCAGGTCTTACTATCTCCCCTTTTTTTCACAAGATTCCCTGCACTCTGCCCAAAGTTTGCTTATGAGCCTCAGCATGTGTTTTGATACACTGCTGGGAAGAGTCCTTCAGAGGCCCTCAGTGATAGGCTCCAGGTCTATTTCCTGTTTTATCCTTCTTCCAATGTCCATCCTGTTTGTCTTTCTGAGTGAGGATTGATTGCCTTAGAATTAACAAGAATCTAAATACAGTTTCTTCCTAAAGTCTTCATATTTGAAAAAGTAATATAAAAATAGTTATCATTGAGACAGCACAAATGTTGACATTTATATGCAGACTCACAACTTCCATCATGGATTAAGAGCTCATTTTAAATAATTTCTTTTGTGGAGTCAAAGAGGTGGCCTAATGCTTAAAATTACTTGTTCTTGCAGGGGATCACAGTTCAGCTCCTAGCTTGTGTGTGTACACACACACACACACACACACAAACACAAACACACACATATACACACTCATGCACGCATGCAAATCCTCAATTCACACTTCTCTACTAGTATACAATGGCCATCAATAATTATTTTATAATTATACACAAGCACAAGTGTTAAATTTCATAACAGGAAATTTAAGTTGATCTATGTGTTAAATATATCAAAGAGTAATTTGATAAAGCCATCAACTTTTGAGTAGAGTTAAAATAACTGACAAAAATATCTATGAAATATTTAACATAAAATTACTTAATTATATTTTGCTTTTACTAAATTACTTACCTATGAATTTATGATTTTGCTTTAAAAAACTATATAGATTTTGTTATCAAAGGAATTTGAAGTGCCATTCCTGATGAGACTTGATAAGCTACGGTCAGATGGAAAAGAAGGAGTACCTTCCTAATCAGTGGACTTAGAGAGGGACAGGGAGGAGATGAGGAAGAGAGGGAATGAGGGAGGGGTCTACAGCTGGGATACAAAGTAAATAAACTATAAATAATATTAAAAAATAAAAATTTCATTAAAAAGATTATGATTCTAGAATAAACAAACTCAAGTTTGTTTAATAATTTAATATCTAGATTTTCTACAATGCTTTGTTTTATATTGAAATTTGAGACAAAGTTTCTTTTTTTCATCCCAAGGACATATGCATCAGCTTTATAACCAAATAACTCCCTCTTCTGCTCTCATTGCATTCCATAATTTCTTCTCTTATTTTTTAAATCAAAACTCTATAATAGGTTAATGTCTTGCATTATAGTGTTGCAGTTATATTATAGTTATTTCCTGATACAACCCTTATTTTAGTACTTTTCTTTTAACCTATGGATAGGAACTCCTAACATGACTCTTTATAACTCACTCAATCAATGGCACTCCTTTAAAAAGTTGCAAATATTTCTTAAGTTCATTCATCAAATCTTGCCAGAATCTGGGGGGATTTGACAAGTTCATTTCATTTTATTTTCCTTTTTGTTCAAGTTTTCTTTGAACATACAACTATTTTTAAAATAAAAATACAGTAAAAATGATAAAAAATAACAAGGATGCTTAAATCCAAACAATAGAAAACATGCTCTGTCTTTTTTAAGTACTGCTTTCCTTTTCTCACTCCTCGTATTAAAAATAAATTCTTCTCTCATACATTATATTCTGATTCAAGTTTACCACCCTCTTTCTCTACTTCCTCCTTCCCACTTTCATTCCCATTCTTATCCACTCCCTTTTAGTCTCTCATTAAAAAAAAATCAAGCTTCTAAGAGATAACAATGAAACATAATAAAATAAAATATATGATGAAGCAAAAGCTGTCACATCGAAGTTGGATAAGGTAAACACAAGAAAAATTGTCCAAGATAAGGCACAAGAGTCAGACTACTTTTTCACACACTCATGAATCCCATCAAAACATTGAACTGGAAGCCATAATACATAGTCAGAGGAACTGATTCATAGTGCAGGTCCTGTGCTTGCTGCTTTAGTCTCTGAGTTCATGTGATCTTTTCTCAGTTGATTCAGATTTCCTTGTTCCTCTGGTGCCCTTCATTCCCTTTGATTCTTACCCTCTGCCTCCCCTTTCACTGCATTCACTGAGCTCTGAGTGGAAGGAGATATGACATATAGAGCTGAGTATTGCAAAGTCTCTCTCTCCACAATGTCCAGCTCTGGATTACTTCCTTTGTTCCCATTGCTGCAGGAAGATGCTTCTCTGAAAATGACTGAATCAGGCAATAATCTACTAGTATACCAGAATGTCACTAGAAATCATTTTATCAGTACTGTTTTGTAGTTCAACTCCTGCCCGGTTGCTTTCCCACAAGCCCACAAAGGCTGTTGGGAAGGGGTGGGAGGGCGGCAGAGCTTGGAAGGCTAACAAGCACAACAGAGATCAAACACTCTAGGAACCACTTCAGGGAGCTAGTTCAAATTTAATTCCAAAGAACATAAGCTATGTACCCCTTGGGGTGTGTGGGGGGGCAAGAATTGGTGTACACAAAAGTGGTTAAAATTAGGCACTTCAAGGATGCTGGTTTTGTACTAAACTCCTATCATATGAATTAGAACAGAGTACGTAATTATCCTAAAGGTGCAGGGAGAGGAGAGCCAGCAGGCAGCTGTGTCAAAGACTACATATCAAACTCAAATGACTGAGAAAACATTATGAAATGTTCAACATCTTTAGTTATCATGTACATGAAAATTAAAACTAGACTGATATTTCATCTCACATCTTTCAGAATGTATAAGACTAATAACACGATTGGTATCTCATTGTGGTTACGACATGGAATAAGGCGAACACTCATCTATTTCTTGTGCGAGTGCAAAATCGCATAGCTACTATGAAAATCAGTGTGGAGGTTCCTCAGGAAGATGGGCTGTCTACCTCAAGATCCAGCTATAACTCATGAGTGTATACCCAAAGGACATTTTACAAACATACAAACAAACAAAGAACTCAACCATGTTTGTTACTGCTCTATTCACAATAGTTAGAAACTGGAAACCATCTGGGTATCCCTCACCAGAAGAATGTGTTAAAAAAATGTGTGCATTGACAATAGAGTATTACTCAGCTGTTTTAAAAAAATACCTCATGAAATTTGCAGGTAGTGGATGGGACTATAAAACTTCACTCTGTGTGAGGTAACCAAGCAGAGAAAGATAAATATTGTATGTATTCACTTATTGATAATATCCTTTAAGTAATGGATAATCAAGCTACAATTCCTAGGAGAGGTTATGTATAGAGGAAGGGACTAGGACAGAAACATTGACTTCTGTGGGAGAGGGACATAGAATAGTTTTTTTGGGGTGGACTGGGGGCAGGAGTGGACTGGGCAGGATGATCAAGTGTGGAGTTATAAGAATGTGAGAGACAGCTAGAACTGAGGAGAATTTGAGGAATAATATGGAAATCTAGTATAGTAGAAACTACCTAAAATATAGGAAGCAATCCTAATGAAATGTCCAAATGGTAAAAACTCCAAATAATCTCCCAAATGGCCATCTGTTTTCACCAAATGAAGATTTCAGTACAAGTACTGGGTAATATCCAATTGACTTGTTGGTCAAAGGGGTCTCATCGAAATTCTCAAAAAACTCAGGCTATTGCCAAGACAATAGGTTTCATTCCATAGAATGACATGAAGGCCACATTGGTAAACAACCACACAACTCACTGAACACGGAAAGGTGGTGCTGGTGCCTACGTAAAACCTTACACTCTAGCATCTTTGATACTAGAAGTTACTCTGGCAACAAGCTGATTTTAAACCTTTAATGGAAACCTTAGAAATATTATGTCAACAAGAAATGTCTTGCAGAAGTAAAAGAAAATATTCTACTGATGAGCAAACTTAGCATGTACAATAATTAATGATAGTATCAATTAAGTTGATGTACCAACATATCAATAACAATATTAAAGCAACAATTACTTGAAATGAATTTGTGACTATATTTTTAGGACCCTCAAGACTATACTCATATCTGTTTCCTTGCTGTAGGAGCTCACAAGCACCACTAGCAGCTTATTTAATGAGAACCAGCCCCATGGGCAATTTCTTTCCTGGTCACCAGAATGCAGAACTTCTAAAATGAATAATTCATCCATCATTGGTCTTATTTGTCAAACCTGCTTTGACAAACTGATATTACACAGCCTATCACTGCAGGTCGGATAATTATCAACCAGTAACACAAAATCTTTCTGAGGACTTTACTTCTAGGGTTGTCTCAAAGCCTATCATTGTCCAGTTTTTCTGGAGACATATTTAAAAAACAGATACATACTGTAAACTTTTATTTTCTTTTATTTTCTTTTTTTTGTGACACAGCTCACCATTGATGGACACACTTTTGACCTAAGATGTCCACTTTACTTTAACATGATATATTTTTTTTAATTTTATTTTTATCAGTTACATTTTATTAATTCTGTATCCCAGCCATGTCCCGAACCCTCATTCCCTCCCAGTCCCTCCCTCCCTCACTCATCACCACTGTGCCCCTTTCCAAGTCCACTGATAGGGGGGACTTCCAACCATTCATCTCATCCTGTTTTATCAGGTATCTTCATTGAGTTCCTGTTAGAAATAGTCCTTGTTCCCCTCACTTTGGGAAACCAATTGGTTACTGAGCTACCACAGGCTACATCTGAGCGGAGGTTCTAGGTTATATCCATACATGGTCCTTGGTTGAATGTCAGTCTCAGAAAAGACCCTGTGCCCAGATATATTTGGTCTTTGTGGAGCTCCTATCCTTTCCCCATCAGACTAACTCCCCTTCTTTCTTATGATTCCCTGTACTCTGCCAAAGGTTTTGTCATGAGTCTTTGCTTTGAAAACACTGCTAGTTAGAGTCTTTCAGATGTGCTCAGTAGACTCCTGTCATACGTTCAATGCACATCCCATCTGTCTTTCTAAACGAGGATTGATCATCTTACCCCATGTCTGCTCTCTTGATTATCTTTTTTAGGTGTATAGATTTCATTATGTTTATCATATCTTATAGGTCTATATAAGTGAGTATATACCGTGTTTGTCTTTCTCCTTCTGGGATATTTCACTCAGAATGATCCTTTCTAGATCCCACCATTTGCCTGCAAATTTCATGATTTCCTCCTTTTTGATTGCTGAGTAGTATTCCATTGTGTAGAAATACCATAATTTCTGTACCCATTCTTCCGTTGATGGACATCTGGGTTGTTTCCAGGTTCTGGCTATTACAAATAAAGCTGCTATAAACATGGTTGAACAAGTATCCCTTTTGTGTACTTGAGCGAGCTTTGGGTATATACCTAGCAGTGGTATAGCTGGGTCTTGAGGAAGCACTATTCCTAATTGTCTTAGAAAGCGCCAGATAGCTTTCCAGAGTGGTTGTACCAGTTTACATTCCCACCAGCAGTAGAGGAGGGTTCCCCTTTCTCCACAACCTCTCCAGCATGTGTTGTCACTTGAGTTTTTCATCTTGGCCATTCTGATGGGTGTAAGGTGATATCTCAGGGTTGTTTTGATTTGCATTTCCCTGATGGCTAATGAGAATGAGCATTTCTTTAAGTGTTTCTCTGCCATTCGATATTCCTCTGTCGAGAATTCTCTGTTTAGCTCTCTTCCCCATTTTTTAATTGGATTACTTGGTTTGCTGCTTTTCAGTTCTTTGTATATACTGGGAAAGAATTTTCACTAACCCTTTATCTGACAGAGGACTAATATCCAGTATATACAAAGAACTTTTATTTTCTTATCTATCATCTCTGGCAGAAGCATATGCAAATGAGATATAAATTTCAATAAAAATCAACAAAATACAGATATAAAGGAAGACACCAGATAATATATTCTATACTTTACAGTAAATATAATATAAACTTTAAATATGGGACAGGATATACAGCTACAAACCAAAAAAATTAAAAATATTTTATATTTATCAAAAGGTACATTTAACACATATAAATATGAGACCAAAGGGAAAACATGAGAACTCAATAAAGTATTTGTGAATAGTTTATATAAAAAGTACCTCAAAATGAGCTATGAATCTAACAGAAATGAATTCGAAATGATAGAATTGTCTTGACAACTCTGAAGCAGGATATTGGAATGAAATAGTTGGCTTGACCTCTTCAGCAACACAGAAACATAAGCTCCACACATTGAGGAACCACTGTTAGCTTAACAGAACTGTGATGAGAATGAGTTTCAAATAGAGAAATATTGAAGAAGACAAATGGAAACTCTCAGGTACTTTAGCAAAAACTGTCATAGATCATATATTTAGAATCTTTTGTCATTATCCATTTATTAAAATACTTTAATCACTGTTGAAGAGAAAATTATGCTCCCGAGAAGATAGCCAACATAAATGCACATTTTATCAACAAATGCACAAACCAAAGCTCCTCATAACACAAAAAAAGGAACTGAACTGTGTACCAGGGACACTAACATGTCTTATGTTTGCAAGGTGATTGTGTCAAAGTTAAGTGAATCTGCTCAGATTCAAAAAACAAATAACAAAGTTATTGTAGTGTATTATGTGATATATAATATAGGTTATTAAGAGATATGGTGTCATATTATTAATATAAATAGGTATTGTATTATTCATTATTCATTTGATTGCACACACCAATCAAATGAAAATTAAAAGCAGGGAAAATTAAAATGAAATTTTGAAAACATTCAAAAATTTTGAGTGTTTATTTGAAGTTGTACATAGTTATTGAGTATCAAATTTCAGTATGTGTATCTACAGTAATGTTTTTGTCTGGCTAAATTATCTCTACAAGCAATACTTTCATTTCTTTATATTGAAGTAGTCTATGTCCTTTTTTCTAGCTTTTAAAAAAAGTACACAGTTCATTATTAGTTGTCACCCAACCATACAGTAGAGGTTCAGAAATCATTGTTCCTATCCATCTGTAACTTAGCATCCATTAATTAAACTTTTAATAGCCTCACCACCCCTCTTGCCCTCCCAGCCTCTGGTTAAGACTATCCAACTTTCAACTTATAAGAAATTAACATTTTGAGATTATCAATATGAGATCAGTTAGTACTTGACCTCTATGTTTGCCTCATTTCATTCACTGTAATTCATTGCAGTTCCATCTGTATTTGTACAAATGTCAGGATTCTTGCATTTCAGTGGTCGAATAGCATTCCATGGTGCATATATGCAACAATTGCTTTATCCATACATTGCTTCTTTGACACTCATAAGTTGAAGATTTGTCTTATGTAAATGTCACTACAGAAGCATGAAAATGTAGACACCTTTTTCACACATGACTTTTCTGTGTGACTCAGTTCATTCATAATCGATATATGGTAGTTTATTATTTCAAGTTTCTTGAGAATTTCTATTTTGTTTTACATATTGATTACAGGAACTGACATTCTCACAGGCAGTGTGAAAATTGTTCTTCCTCTCAGTACTTGCTGTACTTTATTTTTTGACAACAGTTATTCTAGCTAGAATGAAGTGACTGCTATTGTCATTGTGACATTCTTTTCCAAAGTGATAAGGATGGTAATGAATTTTTTTTCCTTATTGATCTCTTTTTTTTTCTTCCTTTGAGAAATATCAGTTGTAGACATATATTGGCCACGAATACCAAGGTGTTATTTTTTATTATTAAGTTTACTTTTTAGATAGCATATACATTAATTTCTTGCCAGATTTCTAGTTTTAAAATTTCTTCTCTTATATTTTATGGCTAGTACCCACTTAATGAGTATATGCCATATGTGTCTTTCTGCTTCTGGGTTACATCACTGAGATTGATCTTCTCTAGTTCCTTCCATATGCCTGCAAATTTCTTAATATCCTTGTTTTTTAATTCTGAGGTGTATTCCATTGTGTAAATGTACCACACTTTCTGTATCCATTCCTCCACTGAGGGACATTTAGATTATCACCAGATTCTGACTACTACAAATAAAGCTGCTATTAATATCCTTGAGCAAATGTCCTTATTGAATGGATATCTTTGGGTATGTGCCTAGGAGAGGTATAGCTGGATCTTAACATAGCACTATTCCTAATTTTCTGAGAAAGCACCAGATTAATTTCCATAGTGGTTTTATAAGGTTAAATTCCCACTAACAATGGAGTGAGGTTACCCTTTCTCCACAACCTCTCCAGCATGCATCATCCCTTGAATTTTGATCTTAGCCATTTTGATGGGTGTGAGGAGAAATCTCAGGGACCTTTTGATTTGCATTTCTCAGACGACTAAGGATGTTGAGCATTTCTTTAAGTGTTTTTCTGCCATTCAATATTCATCTATGGAGATTTATCTGTTTAGCTCTATGTCCCATTTTTTAATTGGATTACTTGGCTTCTTGGTGCTTAATTTCTTTAGCTCTTTATATATTCTGGATATTAGTCCTCTGTCAGATGTAGGGTTGGTCAAGATCTTTTCCCAGTCTGTAAGCTGTCATTTTGTTCTGATGACAGTTTCCTTTGCTTTACAGAAGCTTTTCAGTTTCATGATGTCCCATTTATTAATTGTTGATCTTAGAGCCTGTGCTGTTGATCTTCTGTTCATGAACTCAGTGGCCGGCTCTTTGATCACCTCCCTCTGGGGGGTGCAGCCTAGTCAGGACACAGTGGAAGACAGTACAGCCAACCTTGGTGAGACCTGATAGGCTAGGGTCAGATAGAAGGGTAAGAGGTCCTCCTATATTAGGGTACTAGGGAAAGGGCATAGAGGGAGCAAAATGGAGCATAGGTGGGACTGGAAGGAGATGAGGGAGGGGGATGCAGTGGGATACAACATGAATAAATTGAAATAAAAAAATAAATAAACTGAATAAAATTAAAAAATATTTCTCAAAGTATGTATGTTGCTCCTTCACTCAGTTTTAATTGTGTGTGTATGTATGTATGTATGTGTGTGTGAAGAAACATCTTGGTTTGATGTAATTCTGTTTGTCAAGACTTACTTTGATTTGTAGGTTTTGGAGGGTTTTTTTGTATTTTATTTTTATTTTTATTAATTACAGTTTATTCACTTTGTATCCCCCCTGTAGCTCCCTCCTCCATTCCCAATCCCAACATCCCTCCCCATGGCCCTCCCTCAGTCACTGATAGGGGAGGTCTTCCAGTCCTTCCTTCTGATCCTAGTCTATCAGATCTCATTAGGAGTGGCTGAATTGTCTTCCTCTGTGGCCTGGTAAGGCTCCTCCCACTTAAGGGGGAGGTGATCAAAGAGCAGTACAATCAGTTCATGTCAGAGACAGTCCCTGATCCCATTACTATGGAACCCACTTGGACACTGAACTGCCATGGGCTACATCTGTGCAGGGGTTCTAGGTCATCTCCACCCATTGTCCTTGGTTGGAGTATCAGTCTCAGAAAAGACCCCAGTGCCCAGATTTTTTGGTTCTGTTGCTCTCCAATCTGGCGCCTTCTCAGACAATTAGTAACAGTGTTACCTCAAGATCCTGCAATACCACTCCTAGGCATTTATCCAAAGGATGCTCAAGTGTACAACAAGGATATTTGCTCAACCATGTTTATAGCAGATTCATTTGTAATAGCCAGATGCTGGAAACAACCAAGATGCCCCTCATTTGAAGAATGGATACAGAAATTGTGGTACATGTACACAATGGAATATTTCTCAACAATAAAAAACAAGGAAATCATGAAAATTTCTGGTAAAGGGTGGAACTGGAAAAGATCATTCTGAGTGAGGTATCCCAGAAGCAAAAAATCACATGAGGTATAATCTCACTCATAAGTGGATATAGGACATATAATATAGGATAAACATACTAAAACCTGTACACCCAAAGAAACTAATCAAGAAGGAAGACTCTGGCTAAGATGCTCAATCCCCATTCAGAAAGGCAAAGAGGATGGATATCAGAAGAAGGAGAAAACAGAAAACAGGACAGGAGCCTAACACAGAGGGCCTCCGAAAGGCTCTACCCGGCAGGGTATCAAAGCAGATGCTGAGACTTAAAGCCAAACTTTGGGCAGATTATAGGGAATCTTATAAGAGAAATGGATTTATAGGTTTGAAAGCATAATATCCTTATCATTTTTGAGTTCTCCATTGTATTTCTCCCACAAAACAAACAACAAAACAAAAAACAGAAATATAAGCTCTGCATGTGGGTTCTTTGTTCCTCTCTACATTTTGTGGGTTTTGGCAGCTTGAGTTTTTAAACATGGCCTCCATATGGACTCAGGCTGGCCTCAAACTCATAGTATTTCTGAATGTCCTTAATGCTGGACATTATAGGTGTGGAACACCATTCTCGGCTTTGTTTTAACCTTTATTGTGTTCTGTTTTCAATATTTCTTCATTGGCGATGTTTGAACATATGAATGTAATAGCTCTTTATAATATTTCAACTTTTAGCTTTTGTAGTAAAAATGTGAAGCTCATGCATAATATTTGCAATTCCACAGCATGCTTATAGCTGCTGTTTAAAGCATATTTTACAAATTCTGAAGTTTTCCACTTTCTTATTATTATTCCTTCCTTTTGGGTCTATAACTCTCTTTGCATTTCATGAAACTCAGACATGGTGGTGATAACACTCTGCCAGCTTTTGTTTTCTTATAATGTCTTTCTCTACCCTTCATTTCTAAAGTATTGCTCTACTTTGTACAGTTATATTGGTTGAATGGTTGATATGTTTTTTTCCTATTATGGTTTGATATCACTTACCGCTCTCCTTACCTGTAATGTTTCTGCTTTGAAGACTGCTATCTTGTGAACTAAGATAACCTGTGTTATTTGCTTCCTTGATAGTCTTCCCTTGACACCGGGCATTATTTTTCCTAATAGTGTGTTCAATAATATGCTATGGTTTACCTTATTCCGTTATATTTTATTCAGATTAGATGTATTCTTTGACTGTTTCATACCCATGCATCGTGCATTCTGATGATCCTCAAACATCACCTTTCTCCCTATTAGACCATTTCTCATGTACATGTACTTTTGTTTTGTGATCTGTAAATTTATCCAGGATAGTCCATGTGACCATGGTTATAAAACTATTTATTAAAATTCTGTGGGCTCTCCATTGGCTTGACAAACAAATGACTTTTTTCTCCTATAGCATCTACCAGTATTAGTCAATAGTTCTCTGTGAATTGGTAGGACCCAGTGAATCTCTTTCAGCCATGACTGAGTATTAGTAGGTCCAGCCTTTTGTAGGTGCAGTTCAGAGAATTACAGTTGCTTTTAGTTCATGATTCAGATGATATGCCATGCCCAGAAGATAGCATTGCATAGCCCTCCTTGTGGCTCTGAATTTAGAACTTACGTTATTTAAAATCCATTTACAATATTGTCTGAGTTATAAGGGAATACTACAAAATCCTATTTTAGACTGAACATTCAATAGACACTTATTTTTAGCACTTTCACCAACCATGATCTTTGTACCAGCCACTTGTCACTACTAACAGAAGCTTCTTTGACCAAGGCTGAAGGAATATTGTTCTATGGTTTTAAATGTAAACAGAATGCAGTTTGACACCATATCCATTTGGAAAAATAACTTCTCAAAATGTTAAGATTCTCACTATCTCCAAACCTAAGGAGTCTGACTTCCTTAGACTTTTGTCAAAATTGATATTCTGGCATCAAGTCTTTCCTATGGAGTGGGCCTCAACTACAATCAGAAAAATGTTGTTTACCCCCCTCATAATCATGTCATTATTGTACCTGTTGGTGTGATTCTGCTTTTAGGTTGGTGTGGTAGCAGTCAAAGTCCACAGTGATAGCCATTCATACGCTTCATCTTCCAAAAGCCTTTACACAACCTTCTATGACTAACTGTGCTAACTATCTGCAGGAGCTGGAATGGAGTAGGCTTCCAGCAGTTTTATTGATGACTTTTATATTCTTCTTCCTGAATATTTGTGCCTATCCATTGTTATTTCTGTGAGTAATCTTTTTTTTAATTTTTATCAGTTACATTTTATTAATTCTGTATCCCAGCCGTGCCCCGAACCCTCATTCCCTCCCAGTCCCTCCCTCCCTCCCTCATCACCACTGTGCCCCTTTCCAAGTCCACTGA
>REGO01000425.1:684878-701507 GCA_010120015.1 Rhombomys opimus | reverse complement strand
GTGCAGCCGCGCGGATCTGGGACTCCGGGACATGTACTGCTGATCTTTGCCTGCCGCTAAAGGGCTTGGAGCTCTGCCCCAGTGGCTGTATACCTCAGGCAGTTAGGTCTGCTCTGAGAAAGACCAGTCGGCTGTGCCTCTGTGCTGAGGTGGAGGGAGGTCTGGGGGAGGGGAGTGCCGGGAGATCAAAGGATCGTTTCTCTCCTTCCCCAAACAAGTCCCCGGGTGACCCGAGACCAAAGTTTTTACCTCCTGTGATGTTCCCTGTCGTCTAGAAAGTTCCGCTGTTGTCTTCCTGGGTTAGAGGTCCTTCCATTCATCAACTCAGAAGTTCAGGTATTCCACTGCTCAGAAACTGTGTGTGCTCGTTGCCATCTTGGCTCTGCTTCCTAAGTTGATATTTCTATCAACCTCCATTCTCCATCAGTGATTACATGGAAGGAAAGTCAGAAAGTGAAAGTACTAGAGGCAGTAGAGGGCATCAATAAAAAATGGCCTCTAATCAACCTGTAAAAAGCTCATATAAACTCACAGAGACTAAGGCTGCATTCTTAGGACTTGCACAGATCCGCACCAGGTCCTCTGTGTGTATATTATGTATGTATTTATGGGATTCTTGGGTTTGTGAATGGGATTCCCAAGTGTGTGAATGAATGAGTTTCGAAGTTTTGAGATTTCTTTGTGCCTCTTTTCCTATGTTTAGTTATCTTTTCCAACTCCAAGGCTTTGGCTTTTGCTTTATCTTACTTTACAAATTATACATTATATTGTAATGTTATATTAGATATGATTATCCCTTTAGAACCTGTTCATTTTCTAATGAGAGACAAAAAAGAGGGGAGATTACAAAGAACACAATGAAGCAGATTGAGAGGAATCCATAATAGGATGCAAGAAAAAATATTTTTAAGTAAAAAAAAAAAAGAAATTTAAGACATTGTTTCTAGTTTCCTGCACAAGACTTACAAAAGCCAGTTAGTATTCTAAACAGAGCATCTGTGAGTGAGGGCCCATCAACCTCATTTCTCCCTGAGAAACAATTGATACTTGCTATCTTCTAGGGAAAAGAGTTTCAATTTTCTTAATGATATTGATGGCTCCTGGTAGCTCAACCATGAGACATTAGAAGGCCCCAGACTCATGAGTATTTGGTTTGGGGAGCAAAAATTGGGTTCTGGATTAAAACAGAAGAAAAAGAAGAAGAAGAAGAAGAAGAAGAAGAAGAAGAAGAAGAAGAAGAAGAAGAAGAAGAAGAAGAAAAGAAGAAACAGGGTTTCATAAGAGTATTTGCATAGCATATGCTATAAACCGAATATATTTAATGCAAATGTATAGTTACATCATTTATTCATGTGTATCTGGGCTAAGGAAATCTTATATTTCAAGGCAAACTAATGACTTTTATCTCAAATGGCCAAATGGAAAGGGTCCATGCTTATAAAACTTCTTTAATATTTGGAGGTTAAAAACCCTTGAAAAAATAATGTGGGACTTAAAAGTAAGAATCACTAATTATATTATGAAATATGCAGTTGAAAATAAAGTTGTTTATATTTAAATTTTGTGTTTTAAAATCAGTAAATTCATTTTTGTTTCAAAATAGGCTAGGGTCAGATAGTAGGTGAGGAAGACCTCCCATATTAGTGGCCTAGAGGAAGGGCATGGAGGGGGGAAGAACGAGGGAGGATAAGATCAGGTGGAGATTAGGGAGGGGGCTACAGCTGGGATACAAAGTGAGTAAATTGTAATTAAATAATAAAAATTAAAAAAATAAGTTTAATTCTTTATAAATCATTAGTTTAGAACGAAGGCTACTTTATTTTCTTATAATTTCAATTCTATTAACTCAAAACACTGAAATTAAGATGTTCTCTCAGCAATTTTAAGTGTAGGAATATGTGGACTAATGTGCATTGTTTAATATGAATGCAAGCATCTGAGCACACACAGAGGATTCCTGATTTCAGAGCTTTGTCATGTTATAAAAAGGGAAAAAAATCTTTCCTATATAATCATGATTGAGTGGGAAAATGTCATGATCATATTAAAGTGATAGATCTAATGTAATTTGTTATAGAAATCTCTTACTGAAGACATTGCTCTGTTTGGTGGCTTGAATCTGGGAGAGTGAGGCCTAAAACTGAGGGGCAGACTAAAGTTTCCTTCTGTAGTCAACTTTAGTCAGGGCATTAGACAACTTATATTCTGAGGGTATTCTGGAGGTTAGGCAAGGTCATGTGAAAAAAGTTCACTTGAATTCAAGTTGTATGAGCCACAGGGAAAAAAAAAATCACATGAGTTTAAGCTGTATAAAGCCAGGAGAGCAAGGTCACATGAGCTTAGGCCTATACAGTCTAGAGGCCAAGGTAACACTAGTGCTGTATACAATCTTGAGGAGAACTCAAGCTTGTCAACATCACCTTGAATAATAATGGGTAAGATGATAGGTAATATAAAGCAACATCTACTCCTGTTATTATACTTGGGAGCAGCTGGCAAGCATGTTCCCAGAACTACTCATGTTATGGAGGAACAAAGATTATAAGATTCTTGTTTTTTTTTTTTTTTTTTTTTTTTTTTTTTTTTTTTTTGGAGTTTTCTCACAAAGTCACAGAAATGTCCTTATTCATGGCCTGTGTTCACATGGTAGCTAACTGAAAATATCAGAGAAACTGACTCCAGAGTTGATATTTAGAAACAATAACATTTTTTTTTGTGCGTGCAGATTATGAAAGAGTGTGAGGACAATGCAAACAAAAGATAAGATATGTAAACACATTCTCCTGGACACATTATAGGTGGATAATGCAATATAGTGAATATAAGTTTATTACAGAGGGGATTAATAAAGGCTGGATGATCTATAGACTCAATTCAGTTAGCCCTCAAATTTTGAACACTAAGGAACTTAACATTTAAATATGAGAAAAGGAAACTGAAAAGGTGATAGATATATTAGAATGTATAGTTGGAAATAAATGTGGAGTTATATTAAGTGTTGGCATATTTAACTACTATAATCATTCAAAAATAAATGCTACCAAATTTATTCTTTATCATGTTGTGTTGGATATGCCAAATAGTACACTATGAGACAGAATAGGAGAGCATGAAAATAATTTATACCATAACTTGAGATGTTTAAAAAACACTTTATTATTAATTTTTTTGTTGAGAATTTTATATATTTACACAATAAGTGCAATACTATCTATTGCAGTTTACTGTCTAACTCCAGTTGTGTCTCTACAGCATGTTCCTAGCTCCTTCATGTGTGACTTAGTCAGTGTTCTTTTGCTTTGAAGAGACACCATAACCACAGCAACAATTATAAAGGAAAGCATTTAATTGCGGCTTAGTTAGAGATTCAAAGCTTTAGTCATTGTCATAATGGCAAGAGCATGGTGGCATGCAGGCAGACATGATGCTGGAAGTTCTACAACTGAATTCATAAGCAGCAGAAATAAAGAGAGCTGCTGGGGCCTTGGTTGGGCTTCTAAAAATCCCAAAGCCCACTCTCTGTGACACATGTCTTCCAGTAAGACCAAAGTGACCTAAACAATGTCACACCTCCTAATCTTTGTCATGTAGTGCCACTTTCTAATGATTAAACATTCAAATATATTAGCCTATGTGCTCCATTTTTATTCAAACCTCCAAGTTCCTCCACTCCCTGACCATTATAGGCTTGTATCCATATCATAATGAAAAAAAAATATGCACTCATTCCAACCTTAAAACATAGAAGCAGAATGGTGGATCAATGGAACCCAACAGAAGACCAAGAAATAAATCCACACACTTATGGACATCTGAGTTTTGACAAAGATGCCAAAATCTTTCAATCGAAAAAAGTCAGCATCTTCAACAAATAGTGCTGGTCTAACTGGATATCTACATGTAGAAAAATGCAAATAGATCCATACTTATCACCCTCCACAAAACTAAAGTCCAAGTGGATCAAAGACCTCAACATAAAAGCAGATATGCTAAATTGGTTAGAAGAAAAAGTGGGGAACAGCCTAGAACTCTTTGGCACAGGAGACAACTTCCTGAACAGAACACCAACAACACAGGCTCTAAGAGCAACAATCAATAAATGGGACCTCATGAAATTGAAAAGCTTCTGTAAAGCAAAGGACACTGTCATCAAAACAAAGCGACTGCCTACAGATTGGGAAAGAATTTTCACCAACCCTTTATCTGAAAGAGGGCTAATATCCAGTATATATAAAGAACTAAAGAAGCTGAAAAGCAACAAATGAAGTAATCTAATCAAAAGATGGGGAACAGAGCTAAAGAGAGAATTCTCTGTAGAGGAATATTGAATGGCAGAGATACACTTAAAGAAGTGCTCAATGTCATTAGCTATCAGGGAAATGCAAATCAAAACGACCCTGAGATTTCACCTTACACCCCTCAGAATGGCTAAGATAAAAGCTCAAGTGACAACACATGCTAAAGAGGTTGTGGAGAAAGGAGAACCTTCCTGCACTGCTGGTGGGAATGTAAAATTGTACAAACACTCTGGAAATCAATCAATCAATCAATCAATCTGGCACTTTCTCTGACAACTAGGAATAGTACTTCCTCAAGATCCAGCAATATCACTCCCAGGCATATATCCAAAAGAGGCTCAAGTACAAAATACGGACATTTGCTCAACCATATTTGTAGCAGCTTTATTTGTAATAGCCAGAGGCTGGAAACAACCAAGATGCCTCCTCAACTGAAGAATGGATACAGAAATTGTGGTACATCTACACAATGGAATATTACTCAGCAATGAAAAACAAGAAAATCATGAAATTTTCAGGTAAATGGTGGGAACCGGAAAGGATCATCCTGAGGGAGCTATCCCAGAAACAGAAAGACACTCATGGTGTATACTCATATAGACATATAATATAGGATAAACCTACTAAAATCTGTACACCTAGAGAAACTAATCAGGAGAGAGGATTCTACCTAAAATGCTTAGTCTCCATCCAGAAAAGCAAAGAGGATGGGCATCAGAAGAAGAAGAAAACAGGAAACAACTTAGGAACCTGCCATAGAGGACCTCTGAAAGGCTCTGCCTTGCAGACTATCAAAGCAGATGCTGAGACTTATGGCCAACCTTTGGGAGGAACGCAGTGAATCTTATGAAAGAAGTGGGAGATAGTAAGAACTGGAGAGAACAGGACCTCCACAAGAAGAGCAACAGAAATAAAAATTCTGAACACAGGGTTCTTCCCTGAGACTCATACTCCAACCAAGTATTGTGCATTCAGATAACCTAGAAACCCTGCACAGATGTAGCCCATGGTAGTTCAGTGTCCAAGTGGGTTCCATAGTAATGGGAACAGGGACTGCCTATGACATGAACTGATTGGCCTGCTATTTGATTACCTCCCCCTGAGGGGGAGCATCCTTACTAGGCCACAGAAGATGACAATGCAGCCACTCCTAATGAGATCTGATAGACTAGGATCAGAAAGAAGGAGAGGAAGACCTCGCCTATAAGTGGACTTGGGTTGGGGCATGGGTGGAGAAGGAGGAGGGAAGGCGGGATTAGGAGGGGTGTAGGGAGGGTTTATGGGGGGATACAAAGTTAATAAAGTGTAATTAATAAAAATTAAAATAAAAAAGTTCTCATACTTTGTTGCAGGTCATTTGATCATGCTGTGAACCCTGACATTTCATTATTTACTGGAAATACCTTTTTCTAGTTGTGTTGTCACTCAGCCCTAGTGCATACCTTTAATTCAAGAGCTTTTTGTTTAAATTAAATAAAATCAACCATAGATCAAAAGGCAGAGCAAGCAAACATAAGAAGAAAACATACAGAGTAAAAGGAAGTCAGAAGGATGGACAGAAAAACACACATTAAGGAGAAGGGAGGGATGTTGAGTTGGAGGGTTTTTTGAGATGGTGTAGGGAAGGAGCATGTCTCTTTTCTGGGATGTCAACTGAGGTGGAATGTCAGCTGTGCACTTTTTCTGCCTCTCTCAGCTAGTCGGTTTTCTCCCAGCACCTTGCTCCTGAGTCTTTATTGTTAAAATCAAATATTGAAGATTTTTCTAAAAACAGTAAAACTATTTCAACAATGTTTAAAAGTCCACAATTGAAAGTGTCTTCTGAGACTCATGACACTCTCTCAACTGTACCTTCAGTTAAATCAAAATAAAAAAAAATCAGATATCACACATGTTCAACATACAATGGCACAGAATACAAATTACCATTCCAAAAGAAAAAACAGGGAGTATAGTAAAGAAATACTGGATCCTCAGACAATTAGGAATAGTGATTCCTCAATATCCAGCTATAGCTCTTCCAGGCATATATCCAAAACTTATTCAAGTACACAACAAGGACATTTACTCAACCTTGTTCATAGCAGCTTTATTTGTTATGGTCAGAAACTGGAAACCACCCAGATGTACCTCAACTGAGGAATGGATACAGAAATGGTGGTACATTTACACAATGGAATACTACTCAGAAATTAAAAACAAGGAAATCATGAAATTTCCACACAAATGGTGGAAAATAGAAAAGATTATCCTGAGGGAGGTATTCCAGAAGCAGAAAGACACACAAGGATATACTCACGTATAAGTGGATATTAAACATATTATATAGGATAAACATAAAATCTGTACACCTAAAGAAGTTAAGCAAGGAGAGGGACACTGGTAAGATCATCAATCCTCACTCATAAAGGCAAACTGGATGGAAACTGATAGAGGGAGAAAACAAGCAACAAGACCTACCACAGAGGGACTCTGAAAGACTTTACCTAGCAAGGAATCGAAGGAGATGCTGAGATTCATAGCCAAACTTTGGGCAGAGTGCAGGAAATCTTATGAAAGAAGGGGGAGATAGAAAGACCTGTAGGGGAGAGCTCCATAAGGAGAGCAACAGAATGGACATTTCTGGGCACAGGGGTTTTTGAGAATGATACTCCAACCAAGGGCCATGCATCTTATGAGATAACCTAGAACCCCTGCATAGATGTACCACATGACAGCACAGTGTCCAAGTGGGTTTCCTAGTAAGGGGAACAGGGACTGTCTTTGACATGAACTCAGTGGCTGGCTCTTTGATCACCTCCCGCTGAGGAGGGAGCAGCCTTACCAGACTACAAAGGAAGACAATGCAGCCAGTCCTGATGAGACTTGATAGGCTAGAGTCAGAGGGCTTCTCTTTTGCAGCTTGACTCAGTGGTCTTTCTGGGTTTCCATTCAGTGACATCCCTGAAATATGCCAGGTCTCAGAGATTTTGCTTAGTTGCAGAGGGAGATTCTATAACCCTGTCTTTTATCCTTGACTCTAAAGCCGTAAGCATGTGGCTGATACTATAAAATTATGCTGCTTAAGGGAGATGGAGCATGGGTCCTCTTTCAATAATATCTGCTTTATCTATCTGTTCTTAATATTTTCCTTCACAGCTTAACTGTTGATTCTAGGCTATTTTGAATTACCTTCTTCAAACTCAATTGATCCCAAATTCTTCGATTTAGTCTCAGATAGACTTTTCAAACAAAGAAAAAAATGCAGCCACAGTCTTCACCAAAGCATCACAAGAAAAATCGCTGGGCCATTGATTAATAGTCTTCTTCTCTGAAACCTTTTGAGACAAGCCATCATAATCTACATTTTTTCTCATAGCCACTATCTTCTATGTTCCTACTAGTATAGTCCTTTAAGCTCTGCTTAAAGCATTTAACTGCTTTGCAAATCCCAAGTCCCAAAGTCCATGTTTCACCATGCAAGCAGCGTGGTGGGACTGTAAATGTAACACCTTACACCCTGGTACCAACTTCTTTCTTAGTTGTGGTTTCTATTGCTGAGAATAGACCCAATGAACACAGCAACAGTGAAGGCATTTAGTTGAAGCTTTCTTTAAGTTTCAGAGGTGCAGTCCATTATCATCATGGTAGAGAGCATATAGCATGCAAGGAGACATAATGGTGGAGAAGTTGAGAGTTCTACATTTGAATTTGAAGGTAGCTTGAAGAAAGAGAGTCACTGGGCCTGGCATGGGCTTCTGAAACCCCTAAGTCCACCCACAGTGTCATGCCTCCTCCAACTAGGCTGCACATACTCCCAGAAGGCTACATCTCTTAATCCTTGTCAAATGTATGATCCTATGGGGGTCATTCTTATTCAAAATGCCACAATGTATCTTTCTTTGCTTCTTACATTCTTTCCTCTTTTTTTCCCTTTTTTTCTTTTGATAATCTGCTAGTTTTAATTACTGTTGGCCCATATGTATATGGGTGTTGGGCAATAAACCTCAGCATAAAAAATTAAGCAGTATATTCACTTTCTAAATATCTGGTGCTTTCTCAGAAAATTAGGAATAGTGCTTCCTCAGGATCCAGCTATACCACTAATAGGCTTTTATATCCAAAAGAGGCTCAAGTATGCAGTAAAGATATTTGCTCAAATATGTTTTTCCCAGCTTTATTTGTAACAGCCAGAAGCTGGAAACAACCGAGATGCCCCTCAACAGAAGAATGGATACAGAAATTGTGGTACATCTACATAATGGAATACTACTCAGCAATAAAAAAAAACAACAACAAGGAAATGATGAAATTTGCAGGTAAATGGTGGGAACTGGAAAAGATCATCCTGAGTGAGGTATCCCAGAAGCAGAAAGACAGACACAGTATATACTCACTCATATAGACATATAATATAGGATAAACCTACTAAAATCTGTACACCTAAAGAAACTAATCAAGAGGGAAGACTCTGGCTAAAATGCTCAATCCCCATCCAGAAAGGCAAAGAAGATGGATATCAGAAGAAGGAGAAAACAGGGAACAAGTTAGGAGCCTGCCACTGAGGACCTCTGAAAGGCTCTGCCCTGCAGACTATCAAAGAAGATGCTGAGACTTATGGCAAACCTTTGGGCAGAGTGCAGGAAATTTTATGAAAGAAGAGGAAAACAGTAGGATCTGGAGAGGACAAAAGCTCCACAAGAAGAGCAACAGAACCAAAAAATCTGAGCACAGGGTTCTTCCCTGAGAGTCATACTCCAACCAAGTAACATCCATGGAGATAACCTAGAACCCCTGCACAGATGTAGCCCATGGCATTTCAGTATCCAAGTGGGTTCCATATTAATGGGAATAAGGACTGTCTCTGACATGATCTGATTGGCCTGCTCTTTGATCGCCTCACCCTGAGAGGGGAGCAGCCTTACCAAGCCACAGAGGAAGACAATGCAGCCACTCCTGATGAGACCTAATAGACTAGGATCAGAAGGAAGGAGAGGGAGACCTCCCCTATTAGTGGACTTGGGGAGGGGTATGTGTGGAGAAGGGGGATGAAGGGAAGGATTGGGAGTGGAGGACCAGGGGAGCTACAGGGGGGATACAATGTGAATAAATTATAATTAATAAAAAAATGAAAGAAGAAAAAGAGAATGAATCTTAAGATCCACTTACCAGAAAGGATACATTCCAAAATTTTACCAATGGAATAGTGAGTACATGGACTTTAGAAGAGAATCTACTCCCTTGACTTTTCTAACTGCATATTCTTTGACTATGTTTTTAAATCTTATTGTTATAGCCTCAAATAAATATAAGTATCAGCTTTTATATATGCACACAGAGCCTTGGTATGTCCCTTTTATGCTCTCTGGTTGAAAGATCAGTCTCTGTGAATACCTATGCACCCAAGTTAGTTGATTCTATAGGGTTTCTTGTGGTGTCCTTGACCCCTCTGGCTCCTTAAATCTTTCTGCCTGATCTTTTGGAGATTACCCAAGCTCCACTTAATGTTCTGGCTGTGGATCTCTGCATCTGTTTCCATCAGTAGCCGAGTGAAGCTTTTTTGATAACATTTATGGTAAGCTCTTGTCTGCAAGTATAGCAGAGTACAATTTATAATGTCAGGGCTGGGCTACCTGTCATGGCCTAGGTCTCAGGCTGGTCCTGTCATTGGTTAGCCAATACCTCAAATTCTGCTCCATCTTTTGCCTCTGTACCCCTCTTAGGCAGAAAAAAATGTAGGTTGAAGGTTTTCTAGCTGTGATCTTCTCCAGTCCCTCCACTGGAAGTCTTGCTTGCTTACAGGAGATGACTAGTTCAGGCTCCATTATCTCCACTGCTACGAATCTTAGCAATGGTCATCCTCACAAATTCCTGGAAGTTTCCAATGGCATAGGTTTCTAGCTCTTCCCAGAGATGCCCCTTCCCAATGCAATTGTCTCTCTGGTTTTCCCCCAACTCATCCCTCCTATTCCCATACGCACCTCCTCCCAAACCCAGCCATCTTCTCCCTAAGTCCAATCTATTTTTCCTTCTCGTGAGATTCAAGCATTTTCCCCTGGCCCTTATTGTTACTTAGCTTCTTTGGGTCAGTGAATTGTAGCATAGTGATCCTGTACTTTGTGACTAATATATACTTATAAGTGATTACATACCACGTTTGTCTCTCTGGGTTTGTCTTACCTCAGTCAAGATGATCTTTTTTTCTTCCATTATTTACATGAAAATTTCATGACGATATTTTTTTAAAGAGTTGAGTAATACTCCATTATGTAAATGTAACATATTTTCCTTATCCATTATTTGGTTGAAGGATATCTAGATTGCTTCCAGTTTCTGGCTGTTATGAATAAAGCTGCTATGAACACAGACGAGCAAGCATCTCTTGGTATAGCAGAGAGCTTCTTTTGGGTTTATGCCCAAGAACGGTATATCTGCATCTTGAGGTAGATCTGGTCCCAATTTTTAAATATGTAACAGTTATGCAGTAGGAACTTTATGCGGGATTCCTAAAGCACAAGTAGGGGCTCTCCTTGACAAAATTATCTTCCCTTAGATCTCTTTCCTCTAACTGGGATCGTTTGTGTAGCCTCAATAGAAGTTGTGCCTACTCTTTCTGTAACTAGATATGCCAGGGCTGGTTGATATCCATGGAAGGCCTCCAGTTTTCTGAGGAGAAGGGAAGAAAGGCTGGATCTTAGAAACAGTTCCTTGAACAGGATCTGAATAATAGCATCAATGGACATGCTAAGGTGAAAGGTGGTAAAATTTTATGGTGGTTCCTAGCCCTCAACAAAGAACTATAGGAAACGTAGAAGTTCAGAGAATTGAAAAAAATGAACCTTATCCAGAGGTAAGCCCCTGAATGATTATGCCATACTAAGTCGACAATCATGAAAACATATACACACAAACAACAAAAACAAATCTAGCAGTTTGTATATCTATGGAGCTGTAGGACATTGTAATGGCTGGAGGAAAAAGACATGGGGCTGAGTGGTGGGGAAAAATGGGAAGGGCATAAGTCATTGAATTATATTTTAATTAAAGTATAATTATATTTAAGTAAAGATATAAAAACATTAATAATTAATTTTAACAAACTAACTTGGGGGGCAGTAATTCCCTACACTTAGCAGTCATATACTGATAATAGCACTTCAGTAATAAGTGGCCCCTGGAGATATAAAACCCTCATATGTCATAATCTTTTAGGCTTGGTCTTATCTCAGTGATTAAACAAAGAAGATGAACAAACAGATTCAGAAAGAATGAAACATACTTAAAGTTTATGACTGAATAAAACACTGAAGGACTTAGTACTCTAGATAATGAAAAAATAATCATTATTTCTTTAAAACTTTCTTTGATGCTTAAAAGTTTGATACATTTATTAAAGTTTTGAAATTAGGATAATAGGACAGACGTAGAGGAGGTAGGGAAATACACAGGTTAAAGGGCAATTAGTAAGAACATGTGTGGAAATCAATAGAATGAGTATTCAAAACAAAAGATTAAACATTTTACAAATGAAAGTCAGTTAGTAAAAGTATAGTGTCTTAGTTTCTGTAAAGGGACAAAACTAATAGAATGAATATGTGATTGTATGTGTGTGTGTGTGTGTGTGTGTGTGTATGTGTGTGTGTGTTTGTGTGTGTATTAAAAGGGACTTTATCAGGTTGGCTTCTAGTATGTTGTTGAGATGGTCCAACAAAGGCTGACCTTTGGTAGGAATGTCAAGAATACAATAGTTGTTCTATTCACAAGGCTGAGATTTCCTAAGTCTATGTTGGAACTCTGAAGATGTTGTATTTAATATTGGCAGAAGCAGGACAGATAAACTTGCTAGCAAGAGTAGAAGCAAGCAGGCAGAATACTAAGCTTTTTTTATGTGTCCTTTTATGTGGACTGCCACCACAATATTGGTGGATTTAGAGTGGCTCTCCCTGCTTCAAATAATCTAATTAATACAGTCTTTTACAGGAGTATCCCACAGCTTGAGTTTTAGTTGTTTGCTGATGTGATCAAGTGTAAGTGTTTTTATATCCTCAGGTTGAAGCATGAGAGGAGAGTCATTTCCAAGCCTTTCTAGCTCTTTCTGAACTCATCCTGGCTGGTTCAACTGGGGCATTCTGGCCTAATCTCCTTGCCAAGGTAACTGATTCAAACTAGGTTCTTTTGGCTTCTGACTGAATTGTTCTGCCTGGCCTCAAACTAATTCTGGGAATATGTTCTAATCTTCTAGCTCCTTCTCATTCTCTGACCCATTCTGTCTTCAGCTGTTTCTAGCTTGTTCTCTTTGCAAACTGTCTCTGTAAAATTGCCAGTAATCAACTCTTGGTAAAAATCCTTCTCTTCTCTCTGCACTACTCTTAAGTAGCATCTCTTTGCTGTTCTATTCTTGTGAGAGTTGGGTGTACCCTATCTATGATTCATACTATCAAATCTTTCTCTGATTTGTCACTTTGCCTGCCCTTCAATTACACATTACTTTTAAATGTGACTGCTCTCCTTCTTTCTTCTATAAACTAACCTTACCTTCATGGTTTGGGATTAAGGGTGTGTACTAACATCAGGTCTGTATTCCTGCCAGATCATATTGTAATCCAGAGCATGTCTGCATTCCAGCTGGATCACAGAGACCTAGAAGGTCTTTGGATATGATTCCCTTGCCAAGTGTTGCTGGATTAACACTCCTGTAGAGTGAAATTCACAACCAAGATTCATCTTCACATATATTTACGTCAAAATTTGAGTTTTTAAAATGAGAAAGTACAGAGTGAAATCAATCATAACAGTTAAATTAGAGAAATATATCTAAACTTTTATTTATTTACTTTTAATATCATGTGTATGAATTGTGAATGTTTTGTCTGCCTCTACGTATGTACACCAAAAGTGCATGTTCAGCACCCACAATGGCCAAAAGAGGTTATCCAATTGTTTTTTGGAACTGGATTTACAGATGGTTGTGAGCCTCAATGTACATGTTAGGATCTTCTGTAGCTAGTGTTCTTAATTCCTGATTCATCTTCACAGCCCCAGATGTAAAAATATTTGCAATAGTATATGTACTAATGAATGCTAGATTTCTCCAATACAAAATCTGTACCATATCCCAAAGTATGAAACTATTTACTGAGTAAAAGTGAAAAATTTTGGTGTGTAAAATCAAGCACACTTATGTTGTACTTTTGATTCTCTAGTATATGCTTATACATTGAGGTTTTTTTTTTTTTTGCATAGTAATTAAAGGGGCAAACTTTTGCTCATGATTTCCATTCATTCATCAAATTATTACTGAACAAAAAACAACTGTAAAACTGACTTAACATATTTTGGCGTCTGAAGTGTCTCACATTGCAAGGACATTTTATTTTAAATCAAAAACCCAATTTTTAATAATAATAGTATATGAAGCCTGGCGTGGTGATGGGCACCTTTAATCTCAGCAATCAGAAGGCAAAGGCAAGGGGATCTCTGTGAATTCAAAGCCAGTTTTTCAACAGAATGAGCTCCAGGCCAGCTGGGGATACACAAGACCTTGTGTGAAAACAAACATAACAAATAATAATTATCATGAAAGTATGAAAACTAATTAGAATTATTCATTTTTGTTTCTTTTGTCAAAGAAATTTGTTTTCATTTGGTTTGAGGCGAATATTTATTCTACTAACTGCTTCTACACCATAACTTTGAGTTATTCATCCTTGGGTTGCAAAACAATAGTTTCATGTGGCACAGCAGAATCTAGGTGAAACAGAGAGAGTTATGAAGCCAGCGCAGCTGCTTGACAAAAACCCAGCAAAGCTGAGCCCTATTTTGCAATCATCGTTGTGCTATACTTTGCTTTTGGTCCTGATCACCACATGTTGTATGCCTGAGGAACTTTTAATATTAGGGGAGCTTAGGAATATTGGATTGATGGGAAAATAATTATGAATTATTTATGCCTTCAGGAATACTGCTTCTAACGTTCCTCAGGTCAGCATACTACCCCTCCTGCTTTTAGGGGAGATATCTTTACCTGGCTTACTTGGAGGCCTACCTCATGGCCTGGAGGTTGTGACGTTAATAAAGATGGCAGGCTGTGACTCCAAGATACTCTTGAAACATCTGCCCCTATACTCACCCAGGAACAAGATAATCAGAACAAAGTAAATTTTAAAAGGTAAATAGATTTAGTTGACTAGACAAGTTGGCAGCAAATCAAATTAAAAGCTTCTTCCTACTACTGATGGAAGAAGAGTAGTGTGGATAAATAATAAAAAGAATAAAGTATTAAAACCTCTCTTTCCTAGCAAAGTTAACTCATGCAGGGATACTACTTGTATCACCATGGAACAAAAGAATACCAAGATTAGAAATGTAAATAAATTCTACAAATACAAAAAAACATAAACATTTCATTATGCTAGAAATTTAATGATAACTGCAGCAGCTTAGCCTGAAGATTTTTCTTGGTCCTAATGACAATTGGCATTTTGTTCATTAAAGTTGATAATATACTGCTTTGGACATGACAGTCTTCATAGGATGGCTTGGAGATTTTCTGTCTAGTGCTCTTGAAACAACAAGAGCTACCAGCATGAGAATGGGTTGTCATGTTTAGTCAATATATGCCACTAGATTCTTTTTTTTCTTTATTAATTACACTTTATTTACTTTGTATCCCTCCTGTGGTTCCCTCCCTCCTCCCGTCCCAATCCCTCCATTCCTCTGCCCTGTGCATGCATGACCCTCCCCAAGTTCTATGATAGGGGAGGTCTTCTTTTCCTTCCTTCTGATCCTAGTCAATTAGGTCTCATCATGAACTATGCATGGAGATAACCTAAGACCCCTGCACAGATGTAGCCCATGGCAGTTCAGTATCCAAACGGGTTCCATTGTAATAGGAACAGGGACTGTCTCTGACATGAACTGATTTGCCTCCTTTTTAATTACCTCCCCTTGAGGGGGAAGCAACATTACCAGGCCACAGAAGAAGACACTGCAGCCACGTCTCTAGATTCTTAAAAGTTGAGTTGTGGGTTTGATGATGGAAAATGGCTGTAAAAAGTAAATCAGTTCTGTTACACTTTATCAATGATGACTGAACCTTTGACCAAGAGGAAGTTAAAACACTTGTCCAGGGACAAAAATGTTATGGTCTAAGCTTTGGGACAACATGTGTCTATCCATGCATACTGAGTACTGTATAAATAAAGAAGCACTCTGACTATTAGTCAGACTACAATACTTTCCTGACCCTATGCCTGACTCACTCCTCCCTTGCAGACTCCTTTTCTCCTCTGCAGGACCTGGCTATCATCGGGGTTATTTAAATAACTTTATGAATTACCTCTGTAAGGCTAATTGAAATTTCCTTTTTCATAGTTGATTTATAATTCAGCAGCTTATAATCTTAAAAAAATAATTGATACCTACTCTGAGTGACCATATGATATGCTCATACAATTTACTTTTTAATGAAATTCTAATACATTACTGTATTAATTTTATTTTGAAGTAATCCATATAAAATATATATGTATACTATGAAATACATATATATAATGTATATATTTACATACATATATAAATGCTTTTATAATTAAGTTAAAATAACAAATATAGATAGCATGTTCAATATGGTTATTGTAAATATCCAATGGCTTTACTTAAAACACATAATGAATGGTAAATCACTTAAAATATATTTTACATTAAACGAATGAACTTAAATGAAATAACTTAATGTGCATTTTGTAGAGTTCATTTACATTACATTATTATGCAACATTTGTGACACTGAAAAGATAATTCTAATTAAGTTAAATTGTGAAATCCATTTGAGCCATTTTAAAGTTTTCAGATATCATATTAAATTGTTAAGCAATTTAAAGTTCACTAATTTAATTTGCCTATGAAAATAAGCTTTATAAATTAATCCATAACTAGAATAATTCAATTAAGGAGGAAGCAAGTTATGAGTTTTTATATAATAACATTAATTAAAGTTCAAGTAATAAAACTCCATCATCATTAATATTGACTTTATTAGTAAAAAATAGTCAAAAACATTCAATTTTCTATTTTTCAGTGACATGGTTAAATTTTTCACATGCAACAACATTCCAAAAAAACTTAACTTTGAACCTAAAGGGACTCAGTGTATACCTAGTTTATTTTTTATTTTATAACTCTAATACTGTTTGCTGAATTTAGTTTTGTCGAGAGCAAGATAAGAATGAGAAAAAGGTATCGGACGGGTCTGATGCTCTTTGGGTGGATGACACCTAAATGAACATTGGTACAAAGTCCCAATATATTTCTAATATCAGAGATCAGACCTCTACTCTTGCCTGATGCGTCT
>REGO01000425.1:658293-684537 GCA_010120015.1 Rhombomys opimus | reverse complement strand
AAAAAATTAAAAAAAAAAGAAAAAAAAAAAAGAATGAATATTATTATATGAGTCCATACATTTCAAGTAGGAGTATTCATTTATTTGCCTGAAATTAATATAATCTATCAGCACCTGAGTCTCCATCATTAAATATTATATTATTATTTATTAGTCTGCAGCATATGAGAAATTAAGAGCTACATCTTTAATCATCCCATTCATTAATAAAACTTTTGTTTCTTACATTGTACCTTGCCTTCAATATGTTTTTCCTCATATCTAAATAAGAGCCTTTCTATTAAAATGAGGTAAAAATTATATTTTACAATGGCTAAAAGAAAAACTTTAAACTACCTAAATCTCTAAACATGGATTTATTTGTATTCTGTTTTTTTTTTTGTGAGACATTATTGAAATATATTCTGCTTATAGCATATCCATTAAAGAGTAAATAATTCTGAAGAGAGTTCTAAACTAAACATTTTTTATATCCAACTTTATAATAATGAAATTGTGTTATCATATTAATGAATAGTTTCACTGGACTAGGTACTTGGATTCACTCTGTTCTTTTTAACATATATTGAGATAAAGTCAGAAATTATCTACTAAACATATACAACTTGAGTAAATGAATTGGTACAAATTTTTTATGTCAACCATGATGTCATGATTTCCAACAACATGACAGTAATCTCTTTTATAGGGAGATTTTTAAAGGCACAACCATATTGAATCAATTTAATCACACTAAACAGACACTATTAAGTATACTCTTCAGATGAAAGCTGATCTTGCCATTGTATTTGAAGAATATTGACCAAACATTGCATCCAGTTATCAGATGTAAAAGATTTCATTTAATATTTATTTACAAAGAAACATGTAGTCAAAATTTTAAATTGTTCTTAAATTGAATGTAAAGTTGGAGTTAAGTAATGAATATTCTTGTAGTATAACATAAAACTTAAAACACAGAAACAATGAAAGCTCTGAGGAAGAACAAGATATCATGCAGCCACATCCAAAAAGCATAATTCACATGGTGGCAAGAGTTATCATTATTAAGTATAGAAACTATCTGTGATACAAATTAATGCTAGAACTTGATTTTTATAAACACAGATTTTATTGTTTGAACTACCAATATATGTGCTGGGTAGTTTTTATGGCAAGTTGATACAAGCTAAGATCATCGGGGAAGGAGAAATCTTAATATAGAAAATGCATCTATAGAATTGGCCTGTGAGCAAGTCTGCAAGTGTTTTCTTGGTTGATGATTGATGCAGCTCACTTTGGTTGTCTTGGATGTTATAAGAGAGCAGCCTGAGCAAGCCATGGAGAGCAAGCCAGTAAGCAATCACCCTCCATGGCTTCTATATTAGGTCTCACCTCCACTTGTCAGCCTTGTTTGATTTCCTGCCCTGACAGTGATATGAAGAATTATGATGTGGAAATATAAATTAAATAAACCTTTTTCTCTCCAAGTTTCTTTTCGTTATAGTGTTTGACCACAGTGACTGAAACCCTGAGAGCATATTCTATAAGCAAATGAAATTGTAGAAATCAGCAACTGATTTTGCAACAAGTAGAACGGAGATATACCTGGTGTCTAGTTATGTATCCTCTTTGAATACATGAAAATAATTTTAAATATACAAAATATATGAAATATGAAAACATCTGTCATACCAATAGCAGATTATTAAATGAATAACTGTATGTAATAGTACTTACAAATTAATCATTTTGAGAATTCCAACTTTAAAACTTTTGCCATTTTTTTGTTTATAGGCAATTGTACTGATTTATTTCTTAGGGGAAACATCACAAACACACTAAAGATGAAGGTGAATATAATGTTAGAATGCTGCTTCTGAGATTCTAGTATATCCAATTGCCTTCTAATGTGCTTGTTTTAAAAATTTATCTAGGCATTCACTTTATGTTCTGATGGTAGCCCCGTCTTCTCTCCTCCCAGTGTCCTCCCCACACCTCTCCACCCATTCTTTCCTCTGCTTTACCCCAGAGGGAGGGGGTACCCTATGGATACCAAGCCACACTGGGCCATTAAATCACTGCAGAACTAGACACATTCTCTTCCAGAGAGGCCAGACAAGGCAGCCCAGTTAGAGGAATGGGATCCAAAGGGAGGCATATGAGGCTGTGCTCCAGTTGTTGGGGGATCCACATAAAGACCATTAAAGGACTCAACTGTCCAATAAAAAGACATTTTTGCCATTTTGATGTTACTGCTTTCATGTTTTAGTAACAATGCTTCTGGACTGTGGATTCTTTTTAACTTGTTGAATAAAGTTACTATGATATAGTCTATATAGATAAGTAAACTCAATTTTACTGTTATATCTTCAGTTATTATATGCATGTTGCATGAAATGAGTTATTATATAATACAGCAGGTATTTTAATGTAAAATATTAAGATAAGGAAATGATATGGATTTAAAGACTTCATTAACTCTTAACAAGTATACTAATTATCTCCATGGTGCCAACATGCCATTTATGCATAGAAAATAAAAGCACAAACATTCAAGTTCTAGTTTATGGGATGTCTGATTAATTTTACTAAGCAATAATTTGAAGAATAAAATGCCATGTACCATGTGACTGAACAATGTGATGGAAGTAATGAGAAACTCCTGCTGGCTCAGGTCTAAGAGAAGTGATCTCTACAGAATTGCTATGAATTATTCTCTCCAAACTAATCTACATCATTATGCCAAGTGAGTGAACACAGAAAGACAGTACTGTCTTCTCATTCATATATTACACTGAGTGCTTCGTCAGGATAATCTTGATAGAACAGATAGATGGAAGGATAGGGAGGTCGATAATATAATGTACATGGCATTGAGAACTAAACATAAGCTGTTGTTAACTTTGTTCCTTAGTATACATAAATGCTAAATATTTGAATTTGACCATGACATGGTGTATAACATTATTATATCATCTTTCCTGTAAAGGAATCATCACACTATTCCCCATACATTTTAAATTTACAACACAATTTTAATAAACAACTTGGCAATAAAAAGTTTATTTTGAGGACTCATGTTATATATATTTCTATGGTGAACACACCTAAATAATTTGAATTACACACATGAATTCTACTGCACAAACATAAAACCAGAGAGGTAAACATCTGGTGTAACAATAAAGAAAACAATACATAGAAAATGTGGATTGTAACAAAAGTACCAGATATTGAGACAAAAATTACAAATAAGAAATTAACATGATTCAAATGATATATGTATAATATGATAAACCATTTAAAAGAAATGATGAAAAATAGCAGTAAAAAGTCTCTAATATTTGAAAATACTAAGGATAAAAATACAGTATTAGTAACTAATGAGTCAGATTATGAGCATTAGAAAATATGGAAGATTTACAAATTATAAAATATTAAAACTAAAACCCTGAGATAAAAAATGATAAATAAGAAAGCCATCAACACAGAACAATTCAAGTACACTTAGGTTTTATAATGACAGAGAAAGATAGAAAACATATTGCATAAAAATTTTTTAAAAGATATATATCAGAATTATTTTGGTAAAATTCACTTATAATAAACACACAAAAAAAGCTAGAAACAAAGATATAAGACAATTATTTAAAGCCAAGGTTATAAAAGTCTTATTAGAAAACAAGGTCATCAGCTAACACACATCCACCAACATTATCTTTTTATAAATGAGCTAAAGTTTCTTTTTGTCAATTTCTTATTGTTTTCCATTAAGGAGGTCCTGATTAAATTTATTAACATTTTTAGCTACAAGATATAATTCAATTCCACTGGCTGAAATCACACATTAAAAAAAAAGGTAAGTATAAAATTAATATGATATAAACTATGACACAGAGCCCACATTATTTTTACCAAAAACCTCCTTGAGAATGTGGAAGAGGTCTGTACCCCATTTTTAATTGGGTTTCAATTGGTAAGAAGGAAGAAAGAAAGAAAGAAAGAGGAAGGGAGGGAGGGGGAGTACAGAAGTGAGGGAGGGAGTCAAGGAAATTATTCCTAATGAAAATCTGATTCTCTGCACTCTGCTGAAGGTTTGGTTGAGTCTTAATATTTGCTTTGATACACTGCTAGGTAGAGTCTTTCAGAGGCCCTCTGTGGTAGGCTCCTGTCCTGTTACTTGTTTACTCCTACATCCAATGTCTATCCCTTTTGTCTTTCTAAGTGAGGATTGATCATCATACCCTGGGTCCTCTTTCTTGTTTATCTTCTTTTTTTTTTTCTTTATTAATTACACTTTATTCACTTTGTATACCCCCTGTGGTTCTTTCCCTCCTCCCATCCCAATTCCTCCCTTCCTCCATCCTCTGCATGCATGCCCCTCCCCAACTCCACTGATAGGGGAGGACTTCTTTTTCTTCCTTCTGATCCTAGTCAATTAGGTCTCATCAGGAGTGGCTGCAGTGTCTTCTTCTGTGGCCTGGTAATGTTGCTTCCCCCTCAAGGGGAGGTAGTTAAAGAGCAGGCCAATCAGTTCATTTCAGAGGCAGTCCCTGTTCCTATTACAATGGAACCCACTTGGATACTGAACTGCCATGGGCTACATCTGTGCAGGGGTCTTAATTATCTCCATGCATAGTCCTTGGTTGGAATAGCAGTCTCAGAAAAGACCCCTGTGCTCAGATTTTTTTGGTTCTGTTGCTCTCCTTATGGAGTTCCTGTCCTCTCCAGGTCTTACTGTTTCCCACTTCTTTCCTAAGATTCCCTGAACTCGCCCAAAGGTGGCCCATAAGTCTCAGTATCTACACTGATAGTCTGCAGGGCAGAGCTTTTCAGAGGTCCTCTGTGTCAGGCTCCTGACTTGTTCCCTGTTTTCTCCTTCTTCTGATATCCATCTTCTTTGCCTTTCTGAATAGGAATTGAGTATTTTAGCCAGAGTCCTCCCTCTTGATTAGTTTCTTTAGGCGTACAGATTTTGGTAGGTTTATCCTATATTATATGTCTATGTGAGTGAATATATACCGTGTGCATCTTTCTGCTTCTGGGGTAGCTCACTCAGGATGATCTTTTCCAGATCTCAACATTTACCTGCAAATTTTATGATTTTCTTGTTTTTTTATTGCTGAGTAATATTCCATTGTGTATATATACCACAATTTGTGCATCCATTCCTCCACTGAGGGGAATCTGGGCTGTTTCCAGCTTCTGGCTATTACAAATAAGGCTGCTACAAACATGGTTGAGCAAATGTTCTTATTGTGTACTTGAGAATCTTTTGGATATAGTGGTATAGCTGGATCTTGAGGAAGCCCTATTCCTAGTTGTCTGAGAAAGCGCCAGATTGATTTCCAGAGTGGTTATACAAGTTTACATTCCCACCAGCAGTGGAGGATGGTTTCACTTTCACCACAACCTCTCCAGCATGTGTTGTCTCTTTAGTTTTTGATCTTAGCCATTCTGATGGGTGTAAGGTGAAATCTTAGGGTTTTTGATTTGCATTTCCCTGATGGCTAATTAGGTTGAGCATTTCTTTGTTTCTCCATCATTCGATACTCCTCTGTGGAGAATTCTCTGTTTAGCTCTGTACCCCATTTTTTTAATTGGATTACTTGATTTTTTGCTGTTTAACTACTTTAGTTGTTTATATATACTGGATATTAGCCCTCTGTCAGATATAGGGTTGGTGAAGATCCTTTCCCAATCTGTAGGCTGTTGTTTTGTTCTGAGGACAGTGTCCTTTGCTTTACAGAAGCTTTTCTTTTTTTTTTTCTGCATAAATTTCCAAGTTTAATAATCAATGACAGTTCAAGATTTATATTTGAATTAGTCTGGGCTCTTACAAATCATCAAACCAGTTAAAGCTGCAAATGAAAGAACAAAGGAAGCTCAGCCATGACAGACAGGTATCAGATCATGTGTCTTCAAAACATCAAACCTGTGGACATAGCTGACTACTAATACTCACAGTTTATCATTCATTTCTCAGTTTTGCTCTTGATAGGGTTGTTTCAGGTTTGCACTCAAAGCACAGTGAAAGAATTAACTGCAGCTTCAATTTTACATCTAAGGAAGTTCAAGACTGAATGAAAATGAAGACAACCTTTCTCCAGTAGGAGTCCTCGCCATATTGTAGACATAACTTGAATGGTTGTTTACTTCTTTTTTTTAATTTTATTTTTATCAGTTACATTTTATTAATTCTGTATCCCAGCCGTGTCCAGAACCCTCATTCCCTCCCAGTCTCTCCCTCCCTCCCTCATCACCACTGTGCCCCTTTCCAAGTCCACTGATAGGGGGGGACCCCCCCCATTCATCTGATCCTGTTTTATCAGGTATCTTCATTGAGTTCCTGTTAGAAATAGTCCTTGTTCCCCTCACTTTGGGAAACCAATTGGTTACTGAGCAACCATGGGCTACATCTGAGCAGAGGTTCTAAGTTATATCCATACATGGTCCTTGGTTGAATGTCAGTCTCAGAAAAGACCCTGTGCCCAGATATATTTGGTCCTTGTGGAGCTCCTAGCCTTTCCCCATCAGACTAATTCCCCTTCTTTCTTATGATTCCCTGTACTCTGCCAAAGGTTTGGTCATGAGTCTTTGCTTTGAAAACACTGCTAGTTAGAGTCTTTCAGATGCGCTCAGTAGACTCCTGTCATACGTTCAATGCACATCCCATCTGTCTTTCTAAACGAGGATTGATCATCTTACCGCATATCTTCTTTAGGTGTATAGATTTCAGTATGTTTATCCTATCTTACAGGTCTATATAAGTGAGTATATACCATGTGTGTCTTTCTGCTTCTGGGATACCTCACTCAGGATGATCTTTCTACTTCCCACCATTTGCCTGCAAATTTCATGATTTCCTCACTTTTAATTGCTGAGTAGTATTCCATTGTGTAAAAGAACCACAATTTCTGTATCCATTCCTCAGCTGAGGGACATATGGGTTGTTTCCAGGTTCTGGCTATTACAAATAAAGTTGCTACAAAGATGTTTGAACAAATGTCCTTGTTGTGTACTTGAGGTTCTTTTGGATATATGCCTATGAGTGGTATAGCTGGGTCTTGAGGAAGTGCTATTTCTAATTGTCTGAGCAAGTGCCAGATTGATTTCCAAAGTGGTTGTACAAGTTTGCAGCCAGTCCTGAAGACAACTGATAAACCAGTATCAGATGGAAGGGCAGGAGGTTCTCCCCTATCAGTGGACTTGGAAAGGGGCAGGGAGAAGATGAGGGTGGAAAGGTGGGATTGGGAGGGAGACAGGGAGCAGGATACAGCAGGGATACAAAGTTAACAAACTGTAACTAATATTAAAAAAATAAAAATTATATATATATAAAATAATCTGCTACACTCTTAGATTGTTACCTAGCCTAAGCCAAATTGTCCTATTGTAACTTGTCACTCCATGTGAGGGTGATATTCCTGGGAGGCCTGCTCTTTTTGTTGTTGTTGTTGTTGTAGGAAAACAGAGAAGGAGTGGATCTGGAAGGAAAGGAGGAGTGGAGGGAAAGGGTCTGTAAAGAGTGGAGGGTGAGGAAAGTGTGGTAGTGTGTAATGAAAGAAGAATTTAAAAAGAAAGATTGAGGGAAAAAAACAGTAGCTAGAGGGAAACTAAAAATGAGGAACAACCTTCTCTTGATAGAAACCTCTGCCCACATCTTTGCTGGTTATGAACCCACCACTTACATGTGAGGGGAAAAAAGCAGTGTCATTGATAATTTAAATCATGTTCACTATAACATGATAAAGAGCTACAGGGTAAATGTTTACAAATGATGAATGCTAAATTTTAGGGATTTCAGGAAAAGTAAAATCTACTGATCAACAAGTCACAAAATGCTAATCAAGATTGTGACTGTAAAATTATCAGTGGAAAGGAATAAGACATAAATGAAACACTTGCTTTACGGGAATTTCATGTATGTAAGTTTTATTTCTTATTTATTTTAATTTTTAATCTTTTATATGAATTACAGAGTATTCATTTTTTATCCCACCTGTAGCTCCCTCCCCCATTCTCTCCCAATCCCACCCTCCCTCATTGCCTCCCATCCCCCTCTCCAAGTCCACTGATAGGGGAAGACCTCCTCCCCTTCCATTTGACACTAACTTATCAGGTCTCATCAAGACTGGGTGCATTGAACTTTAGTTTTATAACTATATATTAACTATATATATTTTAAATTTTACTTAAAAGGTAAAACATTTTCTAACATAAATGTTAAAGGAAAATTTCTTAACGTTATTCAGAATTACCAACTCTAGGTATTATTTCATTAGGTATTATTACATGAAGCCTTGTTACTTGGAATGATTCAGGGTATGAAGATACACATTAAATTAAAACTTAAATTAAAGTTTAATTATTTTAAAATAAAATTCATTCTAAATTCATGCTTGAAAGGTATCTACAATATCATTTAATATTTTCTAAAACTTAATGTCAGATTTAAATTTATTTGTTTATTAAATTTTTATATTAACTACAGTTTATTCACTTTGATTCCAAGCTGTAGCCCCCTCCTTCATTCCCTCCCTATTCCACTCTCCCTCATCTTCTCCCATGCCTTTTCCCCAGTCCACTGAGAGGGGAGGTCCTCCTATCCTTCCATCTGACCCTAGCTTATCCAGTCTCATCAGAACTGGCTACATTGTCCTCCTCTGTGGCCAGGCAAAGCTGTTCCCGCCTCAAGGGGAGGTGGTCAAAGAGCCAGCCATTGAGTTCATGTCAGAGACAGTCCTGTTCCTATTACTAAGACACCCACTTGGAGACTGAGCTACCATGGGCTACGTCTGAGCAGGGGTTCTTGGTTATCTCCATGCATGGTCCTTGTTTGGAGTATCAGTCTCAGAAAAGACCTCTGTGCCCAGATATTTTATTTCTGTTGCTCTCCTTGTGGAGCTCCTGTCCTTTCCAGGTCTTACTATCTCCCCCTTCTTTCCTAAGATTATCTGCACTCTGCCTAAAGTTTGGTTGAGTCTCAGTATCTGCTTTCGTACAATGCTGGGAAGAGTGTTTCAGAGGCCTTCTGTGGTAGGCTCCTGTCCTGTTTCCTGTTTTCTTCTCCTTCCAATATCTGTCCATTTGCCTTTCTGAGTGAGGATTCGTATCTTACCCAGAGTCCTCCTTTTAGTTCAGCTTCTTTAGGTTTACAGATTTTTGTAGCTTTACCCTATATTGTATGTCTAATATCCACTTATAAGTGAGTATATACCATGTGTGTCTTTCTGCTTCTGGGATACCTCATTCAGGATCATCTTTTCTACTTCCCACCATTTGCCTAAAAATTTCATGATTTCCTTGTTTTTAATTGCTGAGTAGTATTGCATTGTGTGAATGTACCACAATTTCTGAATCCATTCCTTCGTTGATGGACATCTGGGTTGTTTCCAGGTTCTGGCTATTATGAATAAAGCTGCTACAAACATGGTTGAGCAAATGTCCTTGTTGTGCACTTGAGCATCTTTTGGATATATGCGTAGGAGTGGTATAGCTGGATATTGAGAAAGCACGATTCCTAAATGTCTGAGAAAGCACCAAATTGATTTCCAAAGTGGTTGTACAAGTTTACATTCTCACCAGCAATGGAGGAGAGTTCCCCTTTCTCCACATCCTCTTCAGCATGTATTGTCACTTGAGTTTTTATTTTAGCTATTCTCATGGTTGTAAAGTGAAATCTCAGGGTTATTTTGATTTGCATCTTCCTGATGACTAAGGATGTTGAGCATTTCTTTAAGTGTTTCTCTGCAATTCTATATTCTCAGATTCTCATAAAATTATTTAGACTCTAATATTTGAAAATATCTATAACACACCCCTTAGTTTCAACTAAATTCCAATTTTGTATTTCTTTAATCATTTTTGTTTGTGAGTTTAATTTTCACTTTTTAAATATTCCATTGTATATATTTCTTGTATGTTCTTCTGAATAAGCAAAGAAAACACTGGTAGTCAATGTTGTCTGAAATTCTTACCCCATTATGATACCCTCTTTGACTGTAGTAGCTAATATAAAATACAAGTACATAAATTTGTTATAATGGAATTCTACTATTATTTCTCCTAAGACTAGTGTTGCCACATCAGGAGCACATTATGATATATGCACTAGATTCCTGTCCAAGTTTTCTTCAGTAAAGAATGGTTTCTCTTAATATAGTGGAGCCCTATCTTAGAGAAAGGACTGAAAAATTTTAGCAGAGGTAATAAGGTACACAGAGGCAGAATACACCCAATCTGTATCCACTGTGACTCATTCTGTGTATACATACATTGGCCTACTTTTTTAGTGGTGGTGTTATACTTCTTGTTTGGCTCTTTCTCGTGAAACAGATATTCTCTTGGAAACCAAGTCTCTCTGACGCTCACAAATCATGTTTCACTCTGCAGCAATAAAAAGATGAATGACTGTTCAAGATACTATGAATAACAGATTTAGAGCTCAGGCCTCCATGGGACACCTATAGAAATAAACCCTTATTAATCCCTTACACTACCTACCACGGCTCAGAGAACACTTAACAAAAGGAACTGGAAAAAATGTAAGAGCGAGAAGATATGTATGAGTACTGTGGAATGCTGTCTTCCAGATGAGACAAGGAGCTGGTATTATGTGCTAGACCTCCTCAAGGTCAAGCCATACAAATTGTGGTATAGATGATAGAAATGTTCTCTGAGACCCACCCTTACTAAGGAGATACTAGCAGCTGATAGCTGCTGGGAGAGCAAAATCATTGTTTGGGGGAGGCGTGTTTCAACGGATAACTCTTACATGTTTCAGTGGATGGACCCATATTTATGTACTGTTGGATTTTTCTAGTGGGACTTCATGGGTAATCAGAGAAAGACCTAGTCAGACAGACATAAACACACAAAGAAAGACAGGAAAGAAGGAGGAAGGAAGGAAGGAAGGAAGGAAGGAAGGAAGGAAGGAAGGAAGGAAGGGAATGAGATTTTGTATTAGTTCTTTACCTCTCTAAGTTTTAGTTGTTAACATAGAAAGTAGAGAATTCCAATAGTTTTTGTGAGTCTGGAATCCAAACCCATTGCTTGTGCATGGTAAAGTTCCACTACGTACTGCACACAGCCTAATAATAGCAACTTTTTATTGCTGCAGAGTGAAACATGATTTGTGAGCGTCAGAGAGACTTGGTTTCCAAGAGAAACCAAGGGAGGAAGAGAGAGAGGGAGGGAGGGAGAGACACTAGATGGGAGGAGAGTAGGGTAAAGGAATAAAGAGGAAGACATGAGTTGAGAGATGGATATTTTGAGGGGGCGGATACAGGGTTAGTTGGAAGCAGCAAAGGGGAGAAGATGAAACTATCACATTTTACTGTATATATGTATAACATTTTCAAGAATAAAAAAACCCAATATGAGTGACACCGAGTCAAGATGGCAGTCACTACAGGATCTCTCAAAATTTCCGACAGTTGGAAGAGCTGGAAGAAGGTTAAAGAGGAGGAGATGCCGACACAGTTTGATGGGGTCTGGAGGACAAGAAAGACATGACACTGACAAGGTGGACAGGGATGATAACTGAGTCTCCAAGAACAGTTTATGAAAACCAAATATACAGCATTAAAATAGAACATGGACCTAAATACCCAGAAGCACCCCTATCTGTAAGATTTGTAGCAAAAGACAATATGAGCAGTATGAGCAGTTCAAATGGAGTGATGAATGCACAAGCCACAGCAGTGCATAAAAGTCATCCTGCAGGAACTTCAATGCTTGATAATGTCAAAAGAGAACATGGACATGCCACAGGTGCCAAAGGACAGTGTTACAGGAGTTAGTCACCAGATCCCTGACCCCCGTCCCCTCCCAACCTAAGTCTTCATTTTTCCACAGTCGACCTCAAAGTACTGGAGAGGAAGTTCCACTCATACTTCATCCTGAGACGCTGTTCTGATAATAATTTCTTGTCTGTTTGAAATACCTAGATTATGCTGTGTAACATCTATCGAGTGCAACGGCTGTGTGCCTGGTTGAACTTCTGGGATCAAGAAGGTGAGTTAAAACCAGTTTCCTTTGGGAGCAGTGAGCACAGCTAACGCAACTGTGAATAGACACATCATACAATCACCTGCTGCTGGCACATGGCGTTGGTCAGCCTTTGCCCACCTCGCTGTCCCACCTCAGCTGTGTGGTGGTCCTCTAAATAGATGGGAAGGATTCAGGTGGCAGCGGTGGAACTATTGTTGGGCTTGGGAGACTTCTCCTTTCTTAAGTCTTAAGTCATGCCCCATCCAAGCCATAGTCCCCACCCCTCTACTCCCTCCCTGGGTCAAATCTTAGATTGTAACCCTCCTGCCCTCCCTCTGAAATTGGTTGTGGGTGAGGAATTCAGGATTTCCCATCTCCCAACTTTATCACGGGGTACTGCTTCCCCTCTCCTCAATCCCCTTGTTGCAGGATGCCACCCTAAAATTGCTGTGTCCAGAAGCCATCACGTGAGGTTGGAATAACCCCCACCCCACTTAGCTGTGGAAACCCCACGTGAACTTGCCTGGGAAGGGAGGGCATGGTCCTTGGCTCTGCTGTAACCATCAGCCCATGAGTTTTGAGCTCAGATTTCGAGGTGAATAGAGCAGTAACTGGGTGACTCAGACCCCCTCAGGATGCTTGATGGTTCCTTCTAGAGAAACGGAGAGTCCTGAGAGCACAAAGTTGTGAGTGGGTTCCTTCTTCCATAATTACGTTGTTTTTTACACATTGAAGAAGTCTGAACAGGGCTTGAATCATCCTGACCGCCCTTTTTGTCTGATGTGGAGCCTAACAGCTGGAACATGAGACCCTGATCCTGTGGACTCAGGTTTCAATGTTGCTCCTTAGACCCTCAGCAAAGACCAGAGGAGCTCTGGGTCACCATTTGCAGATTGGTGGGCCTGTCTTCCTGGCTCATTACCACATTCCCCACTCTGTTCAAAACTACTAAATGTTTAAAATATAGATGCATACTGAAACAAAATAAATTTGTTATGTTGCAAAGGGAAAACAAAAACAAAACAACAACAAAAAGAAAACCCAACCTTAAAAGAGAATTCTGTTTTCAGAATTATAGCATCAGTGTGATACTCCAAAATGAGATTTTGAATTAGCTCTTTACCTCTCTAAGTTTTAGTTGTTAACATAGAAAGTAGAGAATTCCAATAGTTTTTGTGAGTCTGGAATCCAAACCCATTGCTTGTGCATGATAAAGTCCCACTACGTACTGCACACAGCCTAATAATGACATAGAAAAAAAATTAGTACTTGATAAGATGATATTCATTAACCCCTATGTCTCCACTTGCAGTAAGAATTCATGACCTGCTCTCATCACTATAATAAATTAGAAAATAGAGGTTCTCTAAGATTAGGTGATTAAACAGAGGTCAAATTCAGACACTGAAAGACACAGACTAAATCCTGGCTGTTTACCTTTTCAAAGCAATGCAGGTTTCTAGGAAACTGACATCTTCTCAAGAGAAAATGGCAACAACTGAGGAAAGTCCATATTCATGCCATTGCATGCATGAACAAAACATTTTCTATGGTCCAGTTCAACAGCCTAGATGGACTAAATAGTGCTTAATCACTTTAAGTTACTCTCACATCTTGCCTACTTAAACATTTAATCTATTGTACCCATTTGTATTCAGCAGACAAAAACTACTTTCTTCCTATTTGTCTATTGCCAACTTGGAAATGCTCACATACATATTTTATGTGTTTCATGTCTTCATTGTGCATATCTAATTCACCATCTGAAGTCTGGATTCATGCCATACCAAAAAACATAAACATAAAACATAAAAACATTAACACAGCAAACGAAGTCTCTGTCCCATGTTAACTATCCCTATGTTTGAAACGTTCACGTAAGAAGAGAAACATTTTGGTAACCTGGAACCTAGAAAGAAATTCCTTTGGAAAATACCTTGTTGGTAGCTGATTGGGCCGTTATAAGAGACAGAGGCCAGATAAGAGTCATCTTCCGAAACAAGGATAAGCTAAATTTGTAGATTTGTGTAGCTGCTACAGAAAATATGAGGACAGATGACAAATTTCTGTCTCCTAAACCTTGGCAGAGCATGTAAATGTATCCATTGTCCCACATATTTCTCTGTATATCATGTAATTTCCTCTTAGAGCAAGTAAACATGAGTGTCTAGAGCCAGGCTTTATGTAAGGGCCTCTTATAACAAGCTGAGAAGTCTTGCAGAAATAAAAAAAATGTTCTGTGAATTGCTGTATCTCTGAGTTAGTGCTGATATCCTCTGTGGCATTCTTTTTTAATAAATTTTTATTTTGATATTAATTACAGTTTTTTTTTACTTTATATCCCAGCTATAGCCCCCTTCCTCATTCCCTCCCAATCCCACTCTCCCTCCCTCATCTTCTCCATGCCCCTCTCTAAGTCAAATGTTAGGGGAGGTCTTCCTCCCCTTCCATCTGACCTAGTTTATCAGGTCTCATCGGGACTGGCTTCAATGTCCTCCACTGTGGCCTATCAAGGCTGCTCCTCCCTCTGCGGGTGTGTGTGTGTGTGTGTGTGTGTGTGTGTGTGGGTGGGTGGATGGTGAAAGAGCTTGCCACTGAGTTCATGTCAGAGACAGTCCCTGTTCCCCTTACTAGGGTACCAACTTGGATGCTGTGCTGCCATGGACTACATATGAACAGGGGTTTTAGTTTACATCCATGCGTGGTCCTTGATTGGAGAATCATTCTCAGAAAAAAACCCTGTGCCCAGATATATTTGGTCCTTGTGGAGCTCCTGTCCTCTCCAGGTCTTACTAATTCCCCTTTCTTTCATATGATTTCCTGCACTCTGCCCAAGGTTTGGTTATGAGTCTTAGCATCTTCTTTGATACACTGCGAGGTAGAGTCTTTCAGAGGCTCCTGTCCTGTTTCTTGTCTTCTCCTACTTCCAATGTCCATCCAATTTGTCTTTCTAAGTGAGGGTTGATCATCTTACCTCCTTCTTGTTTAGCTTCTTTTGGTATACAGATTTTAGAATGTTTATTTTATCTTATAGTTTTAGTATCCACTTATAAGTGAGTATATACCATGTGTGTCTTTCTGCTTCTGGGATACCTCACTCTGGAAGATCTTTTCTACTTCCCACCATTTGCCTGAAAATTTGATGATGTCCTTGTTTTTAATTGCTGAGTGGTATTCCATTGTGTAAATTTACCACAATTTCTGAATCCATTCCTCCATTGATGGGTATCTGAGTTGTGTCCAGGTTTTGGCTATTAAGAATAAAGCTGCTACTAGCATGGTTAAACAAATGTCCTTGTTGTGTACTTGAGCATATTTTGGTAAAACCTTCTGTAAAGCAAAGGACACTGTCATTAGAACAAAACAACTGCAAAAGGATTTTCACCAATCCTATATCTGACAGAGGGCTAATATCCAGAATTTATAAAGAACTAAAGAAGTTAAAAAGCAAGAAATCAAGTAATCCAATTAAAAAATGGGGTATAGTGCTAAACAGAAAATTCTCTGTAGAGGTATATAGAATGGCAGAGAAACACCATATCTCATACCAACTAAGTAATTCATTTTCGTGCTCGCTTTGGCAGCATATTTACTAAAATTAGAACGATACAGAGAAGATTAGGATGGCCCCTGCGCAAAGATGACATGCAAATTCGTGAAGCATTCCATATTTTTTAAATCTGTTAGAAGAAAAAGTGGGGAACAGCCTAGAACTCATTGGCACAGGAGACAACTTCCTGAACAGAACACCAACAGCACAGACTCTAAGAGCAACAATCAATAAATGGGACTTCATGAAACTGAAAAGCTTCTGTAAAGCAAAGGACACCATCATCAAAACAAAACGACTGCCTACAGATTGGGAAAGAATCTTCACTAACCCTTTATCTGACAGAGGACTAATATCCAGTATATACAAAGAACTAAAGAAGCTGAAAAGCAGCAAATCAAGTAATCCAATTTAAAAAATGGGGAACAGAGCTAAACAGAGTATTCTCCAGAGAGGAATATCGAATGGCAGAGAAACACTTAAAGAAATGCTCAACCTCATTAGCCATCAAGGAAATGCAAATCAAAACAACCCTGAGATTTCACCTCACACCCATCAAAATGGCCAAGATGAAAAACTCAAGTGACAACACATGCTGGAGAGGTTGTGGAGAAAGGGGAACCTTCCTCCACTGCTGGTGGGAATGTAAACTAGTACAATCACTCTGGAAAGCTATCTGGAGCTTTCTAAGACAATTAGGAATAGTGCTTCCTCAAGACCCAGCCATACCACTGCTAGGTATATACCCAAAATTTGCTCAAGTACACAAAAGGGATACTTGCTCAACCATGTTTATAGCAGCTTTATGTGTAATAGCCAGAACCTGGAAACAACCCAGATTTTCATCAACGGAGGAATGGATACAGAAATTGTGGTATTTTTACACAATGGAATACTACTCAGCAATCAAAAAGGAGGAAATCATGAAATTTGCAGGCAAATGGTGGGATCTAGAAAACATCATTCTGAGTGAAATATCCCAGAAGGAAAAAGACAAACATGGTATATACTCACTTATATAGACCTATAAGATATGATAAACATAATGAAATCTATACACCTAAAAGAACAAGAGAGCAGACATGGGGTAAGATGATCAATCCTCATTTAGAAAGACAGATAGGATGTGCATTGAACATATGACAGGAGTCTACTGAACGCATCTGAAAGACTCTAACTAGCAGTGTTTTCAAAGCAGATACAAAGACTCATGACCAAACCTTTGGCAGAGTACAGGGAATCATATGAAAGAAGGGGAGTTAGTATGATGTGGAAAGAATAGGAGCTCCACAAGGACCAAATATATGTGGGCACAGGGTCTTTTCTGAGACTGACATTCAACCAAGGACCATGTAACTTAGAACCTCTGCTCGATGTAGCCCATGGTAGCTCAGTAACTAATTGGTTTCCCATAGTAAGGGGAACAAGGACTATTTCTAACAGGAACTCAATGGCTGGCTGTTTGATCTCCCCCCCCCCACAAGAGAGGAGCAGTCCTGTTAGGCCACAGAGGAGGACTTTATAGCCAGTCCTGAAGATACCTGATAAAACAGGATCAGATGAATGGGGAGGAGGTCCCCCCTATCAGTGGACTTGGAAAGGGGCACGGTGGAGATGAGGGAGGAAGGGTGAGATTGGGAGGGAATGAGGGAGTGAGATACAGCTGGGATACAGAGTTAATAAAATGTAACTGATAAGAAAAAAATAAAATTAAAAAAAGAAATTCATTTTCATTTTATTAACTTTAAATCAGATCATGTTACTTTGTATTACTCTGCTCCCATGTACCTGAAACTATGTAAATAAGACCCTAAATAATTAAAAAAAAATAAAATTTTACCTTGTTCTTGGGACACCATTTTATTTTCACTTTCCTAAAATGCCATTGGTATTATTAACTAGGGTCTTCATTATTTTCTGATATGCTGACTTGATGTATCTTAACCTAGAGATCTTATCCTTTCTGTGCTGTGACCTTCTTGATTTTCAGTGTCTCAGAGACTCCTTTCTTACCAGGAAAAAAGAAAGCCGACTCAGTGATTTTTCCTGCTCCTTGCTTAGGAAAGCATGTTCGATGTCATCCTAGACAAATTTAGCACAAACAGAGCTACTGCTGCCCCTGCTAATGAGAATTGCTTTTCTATTAGACAATCCCCTAAGGACTTTAGGCTGCACCGCACTACCCCCGCCCCAAAGTCTACATGGGCACACACATGCTGGTTTTGGTGTTTTCCCATCTTTCTGGGTATAAAGGTAAACAATTCTTTTACCAGAGACTGAAGACACCTCATTTTGTTAGAGGCTGTATTGTATAAAGGGCAATGCCTGAGTGCCAAATGCTGGGCAACTCAGAGTGACTCTGAGCATTGTATTCAGAGGAGGGATATAGTTTTACTGAGACTTCATCCATGCTGGGGTAAGTCTTTGGGTGATGTAGCTGCCTTTAAGTAAGCTATGTTTCTCTGATACATCCCTATTATTATATTAGTCATTAAAAATACACATCACTAACTTTCAGTGTTACATTTCTATTCAGGACCACTGCATTTTAGGGTCAAGTATATCCTGCCCCGTATTTCCCTACTTCTGACTTTGTCAATTTCTGTAAGGGTTTTTATTTTGCTTTAAAGTCAGTTATTTACAGTTTTAATGATTGCTATTCCCATACAAAAGAAAAAATATTTTGCACTTTTCTCTCTGTATCTGCTTTTCTTTGTTTAATATGATGTATACAAGTTCATTCCATTTACCTTTAAAAGATAGCTATTATTCTTTATAAATGAATAATATTCCATCGTATGTATATACACAATTTTTTTCTTGTCCACTTACCTCTGGATAGCTGTAACATGTTAGTCCGTATTTCGGCAGTTGTGGAGACTACAATAATTATGTGTCTGCCTGAATGCTTCCTCAGCACTCCTTTGCTCTTTCTATGACTTATGACTTCTTGTGTCTTCTTCAATGCCGTGTTGGTATTATATGCAACAACACATGAAAGTGCTTGAGAGAAAATCTTATTTCAGTGAACAAATGTGTTTACAGACAGAAATCACAGTAGTCTTGAGGAGAATTCCAATTGCCTTGTAAATCACATTAAGTGCTGCATTGACATTTTCTTTTTTGTAAACTTGAAATGTAAGAGAAAAAAAATTTGTAATTGTGTAGTAAAAAGTCTAGGTTATAAGAAAATCTAGATGATTTTGTCATCTTCTGTAAAATACAGCATTATTTCACAGTGCCAACTGTTTACTTGGATATGTATCTTTGTTGAAAATAATTATGTATTCCTATCTTCACATTAGCAATATGACTTTAGAATAACTATGGGGATTATTTATGTAGTTGAAGTCAATGACAAGATGCCACCTGTTGTGTATTATACAAATTATAATACCTTATATCCTAAACACCTACTGCTCTTATTTGTCACAGTGGGGACGAAAACATAGGGAACAGCTTAGCATCTTGAGACTACATGTGCTTCCAGCTATTCACATTTCCTGTTCTAATCAAGCACTTGACAGCCTGAGGCACTTGCTTACACGTGGTGTGCAGACAAACCCATCTCTGATCACTGTACCGTGCGTTGAGTTAGCATCAAAGAACTACCAACTGCATCAAGCTCCATGCCTACTTCACCTAAACAGTGGAATATGCTTTTCCTTTTGTTTAATGTTTAATGCTAAAATTTAAACTTAGACATATTCTTATGCAACTGTGCTCCATTTATGTCTGAAAAGGAAGGTAAAAGGCAAGGCATGTATGAAATACTTTGCGGTGTCTATTCAATTAAGACAAACTATATCCTCAAAGTAAACTTTTTAAGGAGAATCCACAATTTACTATTCCACGTCTACGCACAATTGGGCATGTATGTGGATAAAATCAGATGCATTTTTAAAATGAAAATGTATAGCAGAAAAATGGTGAGATAACCTAAATTATTTTAATCAAAAGAAAGAACAAAGCAAACTACATTCTTTGTAAACAAACCTTTCCACTGAGCCTCACAAAAAGAAACTCCAAACAATAATTGGGACCCTTGAGTAATTTCATTCATGTGGCCTACTGTCAAAATTAACAGTATCCTTTTCTTTTTTCTAATCTGTACAATCAACTTGCTTTAAATAAATTGCTACTTTGCAATCTTCATAAACCTTTACTTTAAAACTTTTAATGAGAGAACAAGATTCTGGAAATACATGGTCCAGATCCTTACCACTGGTAGCAACAATACATGATAATGGTAGATATCTTTCTTCCATCAACAGTTTCACATGTTTCTTTTAATACTCCTGGTGAATCATTTCTATTTTTTATGTTAAGAGAGGAGATGTCAAAGTGTTTAATCCCTACACAATTTATTTGGAGGAATCCATATATGTATGGTTTTAATAACAATGGGGTCTGTTTCAAATGACAGTCAATGGTCAAAAGAATATAACCTTTGAGTTTAGGATTCCATAGAAGCAAAGTAGCTCACTATATTTAATTTGTTTTCACTTTTTCATTGTTGTTATTGTTTAAATTCCCTGGGACAGATGAAAAAAAAAAAGCTCTTCTAGATATGTGAAATTCACCTTACAGTTTTTCTAATAAATGAATACACAACTATTTCTGTTCAAATAGAGTCATGTCACTGTTTGCAACTCATCTCCCCTTAAGGACCTAGGTACATAGAACAAACATGTTCTAGTATCACATCTACAACTCCTTATGAAAACATATTTTTAGATGACCCAGTGCACTTTCAAACTTCACCTGACTTTTCAGCTTGTGTAAATTATTACATTTCCCTAGGCAATCAAATGAAAAGTTAAAGATAATTTTAATTCTGTTTTTCAGCTTAATAGATAATATTTTGACAAGTGGTATAAAATACTGGAAACATATGCTTTCTATTTTCATGGTAATTTTTCTAATTTAAACTTTTTCACTTGTTTTTAAGGTAAAGGAGAGACTGTAATTGTCTTTTTGCCTCTAGGTTCCCTCCAACCCTCTTTAAGCATTGTGAATATTTTTATGTTCTATTTCAACCATCAAATCGCATAATGAATAAGTGAATTAAGACTATATAGAATTTCTATACCTACCCCAGCATATTTATTGTAATATTATGACATATACACATATATATGTATGTATGGGTGATTTGCATTGGATCTCCTTAAAGAGGATTGTGAGTCACCATATGAATTCTGGGAATTAAGCTCAGGACTTCCAGAAGAGCAGCCATTACTTTCAACTGTTGAGTCATCATTCCACCCCCATAAAAATGGTTTTCATAGCAAGTAAAGATTCTTAATGTTGGACTGTAGAAAAAGTCACTAGCTACTCCTAGTAGCAGTGGAGAAATTTTCAGACACTTTAATGTCTAACCATCCAAGTTCTGGATATTATAATAAAAGATTCAATTATATTTTTAATATACTTCTAGTATTCATGAAAATATTGTACTGTGTATATATTACGAAAATATGAAATGTAAGTTCATTAAGAAAAATGAATATTAATAAAAGGGACTATATCATCAGAGTCCATTTTGACTTTTAAAAAAGGTCTCATCCACATGACCTATAATATGATAAATAGCAATTAAAATTTGATGAACTTTAGAATTAACAATACTTTAAATACAAGTAAAATCTATAATTTATATCACATAGTATATAAATTAAAATGATAAGTAATCAACAGGGGTGGATTGTTTTAATTGCTGTCAGGATGGAATACATTCTTCTGTAAATTTCTGGGTGTGTTACTTTCATTATCATAACTATTTCTAAATTACATTATTCATTTTATGTCATTTATTCTGCCAAGCAAAAACAATCTCTCTCCCCTGCTGGATCCTTTAATAATTATAATTGTTTTTCTCCTATTTCTTATATATCTGTACTTCTGCAAATACATGGAATTTTTTTAATTCTTTGAAAGGGGTTATAGAATCATGTTCACAATCTTTTCTTTTGGGAAAATACTCTAAAGTTTTAGGTACTTTCTCCTCTACAATTACTGGAAGCACACATTAATGGTGGAAAAAAAAAAAAAACAACAAGCAAACAAAAACCAATCCATATTCCCCTTCAGCCATTGTGATAGTCCAGGTGTTTAAATCTCACAATTAATGAGAATATTTTTAAGAAATAATTAAAATCTAGTACTATATCCATAAATTATCATTAAATATCTATATATTTCTACTATTTTTTAAATGCAAAATGTTCCCCACTTGGAGCCCAGCTTGCCATGTTATTAGGGAGGTTATGGAAGTTGTAGTAAGAAAGCAAGCATAGCTACATGGTATCATTTTCTGGGAGGATGTCTTGTGTTTTAACTTGGTAAAGATAGTTCTGTTGCTTCCTCATCCTCAAATTTTAACAAGTAGAACAGACAGTTCCTGTTACTAGGTGCCATACTATACTCATCTCCTCAAACCATGAAATGAGAAACACATCTGTGTTGCTACTTTGTTACATATGCTCCAGAGTAACAAGAGAAATGTATTACCTAATAAAAAAATGGCTATTAAGAAGCAGGTCATAGTTGTTCTTGTAAGAAATATGATGCTGTTGTTCTGAGGCTTATAGCATGAGTTTGAGCAAAGAATGAACAGAGTTTGGAATGTGGGTATAGAGAAACCTTAGAAATTTGTATCATAGCTTGTAAGCTTGTCTAACAGGAGGGAGGGAGAAAGGAAAGTGAGGAGAAATATAGACAATGAGGACCATGCTCATGAAGTTTCAGCAAGGAATAAAAACCTTATCCATAACTGTAGCAGGGATCATTTATTTTACATTACAGCAACATATTTTTCTATGATCTGTTTGTGTCCTAAAACCTTGAGTGAGGCTAAATTAAAAAGGTAATGCATCACACTGGTTAGTGAAAGAAAAGTGCAGATAGTCTAAAGTCTGGGCTTCATATCTTCAGTGTTCAGTGTTCTTAGATTCACAGTGAAAGAAGGTAATGTGGTGTAAGAAGGTGCGAAAAGAGGGTGAATAGTTTGGCAAGACAAAGAACATGAATGATTTTGAAGCTACACACAGTCTCTGCACAAGCAGAGTTGATTGTTAAGGAGGTTTGCATAATTAAATAGAAACCTCCCACTCCGAACTGACACAATATGAAATATGCCTTGAAGGAAATTTTTCATCATCAAAGGCTCTGGGAAATATAAAAGCTAAATACATCTGAAAGAAGACTACCCAACGGAGGATTGCCTCAAGGCTTCGTTGCAAGAGTAAGAAAAATGGATAAGTGTTTTACTAGGTCAGCCACCATAATTCATAGGGTCTATTGAAGCTGGCGTCCAGCTAATCTTGACCTTGCAGAGCAAGGTAACATTATCATTGGTGTTAGTTAGTTTTTGAGCTATCTAAGTATTTAAAGGTCGTGGAAATTTAAACCAAGGCCCATAAATCCCTGAAGCTATGCAGTGTACAGCATGGTTGGATTTTGTTAATAGAGCTCCTGAGTTCACAAAACTGTTCATATAACACCAAGATGTTGGACCTGCCAGGAAACTAAGAAATCTACTGAAAAATGCTCAAGAGTTTAAGTGGAGCTGGCTCAAGGGTGCATGCATGGATACTTCAGGGAGTAGCCTAAAAGAGCAGGTCTACATCAGAACCTTCTTAGTTCCATATGGGCTGCTCTTGGTGGACACAGAGCCACAGGTTTGGGTGGTGCCTTGTTATGTTTAATTCTTGATATGGTCCAAACATTATTATTCTCATGCCCTTCCCCTTTGACATGGGAATATCAACTGTGCCAACTGAATTAGAGGTAAGAGACTTGTTTTTTTTCTATATTTGATAGTTACTCACAGCTAAGTGATTGCTTTGAGACTAGGAAGAATCTTTGGATTAAAAAAATTATTTGGCACAGGTAAGATGGTACTACTTGAAACTGAAATGAGAAGGTTTGGCATGATGAAATCACCATAGGCCAATTGGGACAAGAAGAACAACATTTTGGTTATAATATGAAATATTCCCCATAGCCTCATATGTTTAACTACCCAGCATCAAGATACTAAAAAAAAATTAAAATATGAATTTTTTTATGTTTATATATATATTTACATATATACAATAGGAGAGATTATGTCATTTGGGATGATAATGCTCCTCCCAAGAAACATAGACTACCTAACAAGAACCTCAATGCCAAGCATGGGACAAGTCCCTTTTAGTTTTTGGTCATGGGGGTACAAGGTATTACAAAAGTAATGATGTCATTGTCCTTTGTTGCTACACAGAACTTTTTTGAGTTAATTCTCTATTTCTGAATACACCAGAAGTCCAAGGAGCATGAAACCCTGAAGTGAGGTAGTGTATAGCAGGGTTGGATTTTCTGAGCTCACAAAACTGTGAATATATTATCAAGATGTTGACGCTGCAAAGACACTAGGACCTCTCCTGAAGAATGTCAAAGGGTTTAAGTGCAGCTGGCTCAAGAGTGCATGCCTGGAGGCTGCACGTAACAACCCTAAAGGAGCAGGTCTATACTAGAACCCCCTTAGCTTCAAAGTGACTTACAGAATCAGGATTTATACCAATTGAGCTGAGATTAACCAGGAAGTCACCTCCCTAACAACCAATTCTCATAGTAATTAAATCTTTAATGAAGGCTACCAAAGGAGAAAAGCAGTCAATAGATCTATACAAAGATAAAACCTTTAAACCACAGCAATAACCATCCCAGTGAGATCTTCCCAATGGGGCAGTAGTGCTATGTGTATTTTTGGAGTAATCAACAGTTGGGAACTTAAAACTAAGCTCTTCTCAACACATAGTAGTTCATATTTAGCACTATAAACCTAGCCCGTATCCATGACTAGTAAGGTCATGGATATCCAAACAATTGTTTCAGCAATGGAAACAACTATGCTAAGAGATTTAACAAGCAAATGAACAAAAACTAAAAAACAACAAGAACTTTCAAAGAAATCAGAATATTGGGATAAATTATGGAAGACTTCCAAAAATTTGGAAGAATCTACTCATATCTTTTATTCCTTTTTTCATATTACTAAAATTGAATTATAAATGAACAATTTTGACTAACATAGACATAAAATAATCACTCTAGTAATCCTTAAAAGACACAAGATAGATTTGATTTGATGCTTTTCAGAAGTCTCTCCCTCAGAGAAATGCCACTGTTAAAGCTCTTTTCTAACATACTTAAAATTTGAAAGAGTTTTGTTGAATCGGTCTGACTCACAGTTTTCTGATTGTAAGCAATCCCCACCCTGAGGCATTTGTCAAAATCGATAATCTGAAAGACTCAAGGTTGCAGCAACTCAAAAGTATAGCAGCTTGGGAAAACAAGAGAACAAAAATGATGAAAGGAAAAAAAAAGTTCTCAGAGGGCTTTCAACACCTTTAACCTATTTCAGGTATTCTAGGGAATCATGCACATTGCAGGATGATTTACATAATCATGAAAATGCAAAAACTATCATTTGTTCTCTGTAGTTAAATTTGAGTATTGGTACAAGAAGAAATGAAGGCTGATAAATTGTTTACATTCCTCAACAACCATTCAAACTGTATATCAACATATAATGACATCTTCAACCAAACTGACAAATTGACATTGATGATACTGGAGGTTGAAGAAAAATCTCTAGGTATTAACTAATTGCTAAAATAATTTATAAATATATTTAATTATTTTTCTTTGATATGTTTACATACACACATATGTATGTAAGTTATTAATCTTAATCATTTGTAATAGTCCATTTTCCTCCTTTACCTCTTTCTAGTAAATTCCATCTCAATCCCAACAAATTACCATTTTACTTTCACTTTTTTTTTTTTTTTTTTTTGTGTATGTGACCCATTGAACGTAATTTGGGTAGATTGCATGAACATGGGTGACAAGTTGTTTATTGGAACATGGGCAACCTTTCTGTGTCTATGGCACTGAAAAAAGTGACAATACATCCTTCAGTTGCCAGTACCTGCTATAATACTTACTCTCATGGAGAGGTGAGGAAATAAAGGCAAAACGTTTCATACACCTCATCAATGAAACTTCTTTTTGTAACAGATGGAGATTGTTACCATGAACCACAATCAATCAAAATAGAAATTTATGAATCCCAGTCCCACTGGATACCTATACTTATACAATAGCTCCCACATACAAGAATATAGAAATTTTGTAAAATCGGGGGCAGAAATATTTTAAGAAACAAAGGATCTGAGAGTTTTCTGTTGACAGAGTCTCCCAGAAGTACCAGAAACTGCACCCAGAAATTTTCACATCAGGACTGCATAAACATAGCTGAGCAAGGCTAAAACAACAGACTTGCCAATGCGCTTAGTGAGAAGTTCACGGGTCCTGTACTACAACGTTTTTTTAAAAAACACCCAATGTTTTAACAACTTTTGTAATAAAAAAAGATTCTCTTTACGTTTTAGAGCATATGAGGTTGACAATGTTTTCAGTTATGTTATAACAGTATGTATACACACACACACACACACACATATATTATCACCTTTTTTCATTGAGAAAAAAGTTGCTGGCTCCTTTTCCTGAATAAAAGAAGTGTTAGATTCCATATATTGTTTATTTATTTTTTTTATTTTTATCAGTTACATTTTATTAATTCTGTATCCCAGCCGTGCCCCGAACCCTCGTTCCCTCCCAGTCCCTCCCTCCCTCCCTCATCACCACTGTGCCCCTTTCTAAGT
>REGO01000425.1:618367-655828 GCA_010120015.1 Rhombomys opimus | reverse complement strand
TTTAGGTATCAGTGTGCCCGTGGCTTCATAGAATGAGTTTGGTAGTGTTCCTTCTGTTTCTATTTTGTGGAATAGCTTGAGGAGAATTGGAGTTAACACTTCTTTAAAAGTCTTGTAGAATTCTGCGCTGAAGCCATCTGGTCCAGGGCTTTTTTTGGAGGGGAGACTGTCAATATTGTTTAAATAATGGTCTGAGTAAGTCCTTGTGAGCTCTTTCTCTTCTCCTTGCAAGCTTCACTGAGCTCCAAGTTCCTCCCCATAGGAAGTATGTATCTTTGTGCATCTTATGATGGCTGGCAGCTCCTTACACCCTTTTAAACATAGACTGTCTCTGCTTACCTACCTGTTGTTAAGGGAGCTCTTTACCGTAAAAACCTTTCTCATGAGGGTATTCAGGCTTTACCAGCCTTTTTTCTCATCATACTTTATGAATATGTTTTAAGTTTTCTTTAAAAGCATAGTACATGGAATTATATGAATGAAGGGGAAGGAGGAAAAACCTGGAGGGGACAGAAACTACAAAAGGAGACCAACAGAGTCAAAAACAAAACAAAACAAAACAAAAACAAACAAACAAACAGAAACTGGGCCCTGGGGCTCTGCAGAGATTGATACATCAAACCATGGACAATGCATGGAGAGGAGCTAAACCCTTGCTCAGACTTAGCCCATACATTCGGTCTCCAAGTGGGTTCCCTAGTAAGGACTACAGTGATTGTCTCTGATGAACTCAGTAGCTGCCTCTCTGATCACCTTCCCCTGAGGGTTGCACCCTTGCCAGACCACAGAGGAAGACAAGGAAGCCAGTCCTGATGAGACCTAATAGGCTAGGTTCAGGTAAGGGAGAAAAGCCTTCCCTATCAGTAGACTAGGGGAGGAAGATGAGAGTGGAAGGGGGAAGGTGAGATTGGGAGGAGAAGAGGGAAGGGCCAAAGCTGGGATACAAAATGAATAAATTGTAATAAATAATAAATAAAAAAATAAAAATCTACCGGTTAGGGTCCTGTATTTTACCTGTAAAATTCAAAACACTGAATACAAAGAAAAATAAGATTAAAATTAAGAAATATTTTTATAATTATTTTTATTTTCATTTCTTACAGTTTATTCACTTTGTACCCCCCTGTACCTCATTCTCCCTTCCCCTCCCAAAATCACCCTCCCTCTACCTCATCCCTGTCCCTCTCCCAGTCCACTGAAAAGGGAGGTCTTCCTCCCCTTCCCTCTGATCCTACTCTATCAGGTCTCATATGAGAAGTGGCTGCATTGTCTTCTTCTGTGGGCTGGTAAGGCTGCTGCCACCTCAGGGTGAGGTGATCAAAGAGCAGGCCAATCAGGGTGGAGGGCAGAGCCAAGATGGTCACTAGCACACAGAGTTTCTGAGTTGCAGAAGAGCTGAATGCCTGAGTTGGTGAGTGGAAGGACTTCTGAAGCCAGGAAAATGATGGTGAGGCTTTCTAAACAACAGGGAATATCACTCAAAGTGAGAACTTTGGGTTCTGGTCACCCATGGACTTGTGGGGGAAAGGAGAGAAATGATCCTTTGTTCTCCCAGCACTCCCCTTTCTCAGACCTCCCTCCTTCTCAGCACAACAGGATCACCTAGATTCTCAGCTCAGAGCTTACTGCCTGGGGACTGTAGAGGCTGAGGCAGAGCTCCTAGATCCTTAGTTGCAATTGCCAGCTGTACTTGTCTTGGAGTCCCAGATCTGCTGCACCATCCTCCCAGGGTCCCAGGTCTTCTAGTGGCCATACTGACTCCTCAGGGTCTCTCAGCCACTGACCATATGGCCAGTCCAAACCCTTGGTGACAGATAATACACTATATAACCCACCAAAGCCCAGCAGACCCACCATACAAGCTAGGCACATCAGGCGCTAGGCCTCCCAGGCCAGAAGACAACAGTGCAGGGCTGCCCCCAGGACTTCCCAGAAAGCATCTGGACTGGCATCCCAATCTCCAGCTACAGCCGGACTTCCTAACCTGGTAGCTGCAGCAGCACTGAGCTGGCTGAGCAAGTCAGTCCTTCTGCATAAGACCAAGAATGGCCAAACCAGAGAGTAGAGAGCATGGAAACCCTGATCCTTGCTGATGTGATCTACTTGAGAGTGAGTGTGCCCTTGAGTGTCTGCAGAGCCCCAGATCCAGGGTCCTTCTAAACTGGAACACAGGCATTGGAACCCTCCCACATGCCCACTGTGGAAAACAGAGTGTGTCTTGGGACATTGAAGTCCCTACTATGGGGGACCAACTGAGGAGTTAAGGCATATAAAGCCTGAAATTGCACTGCAACTATCATCAGCACCTGCGACATCTACAGTGCATGCACAAGTAACCCCCTAGAAGCCTGCAAGGCAGAGCCCCTCCCACACACTCAAGAGTTCAACATTCTCTATCACTCAGTCCCTCAGGGCACACTACCACACACATTTTCACACACACTTCCACACACACATACACAGACACAGACACACACATGCTCGCCTGCATTTGCCTTTTGTGCCTGTGGAATTTCCTCCCACAGGTACAGCTAAAGCACCAACACACACGCTGAGGCCATGGGACCTCTCTCAGCTTCCTGAAGAACTTTCCAGACACTGGAGAGAGACAGTACCAGTCTGAACTGCAAAATCCAGAAGCAAAAAGGCAAGGTTATAGATAAGCCAATGGCGGTGGATAGGGGAAAGAACACATCCAACATAAATCAGGACATCATAGCTTCACCAGCAACCCCCACAATTGATAGACACTCCAATTCATTGGAAGCAGAGGAAAAGGACTTCAAAGCTATGCTTATCCAATTATTTGAGGCACATAAAGAGGAAACAAAAAAATCTTTACAATAGCCACGCAAATTCAGACAGTTAAAGAGGAGATGAACAAATCTATCAAAGATTTGGCCAGTCAATTGGAGGCAAAGAAAGAGAAAATGGAAAAATTCTTAAAGAAACACAGGAAAATATAGCCAAACAAATGGATGCACAAGCAGAGATACAATTAGTGGCATATAGAAAAGAAATAAAGAAAAAAATAGAGACCATCATAGAGAGACAGGGTTCCACATTCAAAGAGATGAAGGAAATGGTGCAAGGCATGAAAACAGAATTAGAATCAATAAAGAAAACACAAACTGAGAAAACACTGGAGCTGGGGAACTTAGAGAAAAGATCAGGAACCAGAAAGGTAAGCATCACAAACAGAATACAAAAGATGGAAGAGAGAATCTCTGTTGCTGATACACTCACAGAAATTGATACTTCTCTCAAAGAAAAAGTAAAATCAGAAAAGTCTCAAACACAAAATATCCAAGAAATCAAGGACACCATGAAAAGATGAAATCTAAGAAGAATAGGAATCAGTGAAAAAGAAGACTCCAGGCTCCAAGGACCAGAAAATATTTTCAAGAAAATCATAGAAGAAAATTTTCCCAACTTAAAGAAAGAGATGTCCACAAGTATACTAGAAGCCTACAGAAAACCAAATACACTAGACCAGAAAACAAACACATTATGTCACATCATAGTCAAAACACTAAATCTACAGAACAAAGAAAAGATATTAAAAGCAGCAAGGGAAAAAGGCCAAGTAACATATGAAGTTAGACCTATCAGAATCACCCCAAACTTCTCATCAGAAACTATGAAAGCCAGAAAGGCCTGGGCAGATGTCATGCAGATTCTAAGAAACCACAGATGGCAACCCAGACTACTATACCCTGCAAAGCTTTCAACCAACATAAATGGAGAAAACAAAATATTCCATGACAAAACCAAATTGATGCAATATCTACACAGCAAACCAGCCCTACAGAAGAAACTAGAAGGAAAACTCCAATCCAATGATAACAACTTCACCCAAGAAAACATACCATACAGATTATATCTCAACAAAAATGAAAAGAAAACAAGCAAAGAAACATAGGAAGACCACCAACTCTACAATAAAATATTCATTGGTCACTATTATCTATCAGCATCAGTGGACTCAACTCGCCAATAAAAAGACACAGACTAACAGAATGGGTGCAGAAACAGGATCCAACATTCTGCTGCATCCAAGAAACGCACCTTTGCAACAAAGATAAACACTACCTCAGAGTAAAGGGTTGGAAAAATTTCTTTCAAGCAAAAGGACCCAGAAAACAAGCTGGGGTAGTTATCCTAATATTTAATAAAGTAGACTTTCAACCAAAATTAATAAAAAAGATAAGGAGAGCCACTACATTCTCATCAAAGGAAAAATCCACCAAGAGAACATCACAACATCTAAGCCCCAAATACAAAAGCGCCTACATTCATAAATGAAACATTATAAATACTTGAATCACACATCGATCCCAACACCTTAATTGTGGGAGACTTCAACACCCCACTTTCACCAAGGGACAGATCATCTAGACAGAAGCCAAATAGGGAAATAAAGACACTTACAGGGGTCCTAAATCAAATGGACGTAATAGATGTCTAAAGAACTTTTCACCCAAACTCAAAAGACTATAGCTTCTTTTTAGCACCTCATGGAACCTTCTCCAAAATATACCATATAGTTGGTCATAAAGCAAACCTCAACAGATACAAGAAGATTGAAATAATCCCCTGTATTCTATTTGACCACCATGGACTAACACTGGACCTCAACAATAATGGAATTAGAAAAAAGCCTACAAGCACATGGAAACTGAACAACTTGCTGCTCAATGACAGCTAGGTTAAGGAAGATATAAAGAAAGAAATTAAAGAATTCCTAGAATTCAATGAAAATGAATGTATAACATACCCTAATTTATGGGAAACAAAGAAGCAGTGCTCAGAGGAAAATTCATAGCACTAAGTGCCTTCAAGAACAAATTTGTGACATTTCCTATCAGCAACTTAATGGCCCAACTTAAAGCCCTAGGAAAAAAAAAAAGAAACAAATATAACCAAGAAGAGCAGATGGCTGGAAATACTCAAACTCAGTACAAAAATCAATCAATTAGAAACAAATAAAACTACTCAAAGGATCAATGAAACCAAGAGCTGTTTTTTTTTTTTTTGAGAAAACCAACAAGATAGACAAAGCTTTAGCCAAACTAACTAAAAGGCAGAGAGAAACTATCCAAATAAGCAAAATCAGAAATGAAAAGGGGGATATAACTACAGACACCAAGGAAATCCAAACAATAATTAGGTCATACTACAAAAAGAGAGAAACTTAAATCAATCTCACTGAAATCAGGACAAGGCAAGGCTGCCGACTCGCTCCATATCTCTTCAACATAATACTTGAATTCCTAGCTAAAGCAATAAGACAACTAAAGGAAATCAAGGGGATACAAATCAAAAAGAGGAGATCAAAGTTTCACTATTTGAAGATGATATGATAGTATACATGAGAGACCCCATAAATTCAACTGGAGAACACCCTTAAGCTAATAAACACCTTCAGCAAATTGGCAGGATATAAAATCAACTAAAAAAAAAAACCACTCCTAGGCATATACCCAAAAGAGGCTCAAGTACACAAAAAGGACATTTGCTCAACCATGTTTGTAGCAGCTTTATTTGTAATAGCCAGAAGCTGGAAACAGCCCAGATGCCCCTCAACTGAGGAATGGATGCAGAAACTGTGGTACATCTATACAATGGAGTATTACTCAGCAATGAAAAATAAGGAAATCATGAAATTTGCAGGTAAATGGTGGGACCTGGAAAGGATCATCCTGAGTGAGTTGTCCCAGAAGCAAAAAGACACACACTGTATATACTCACTCATATAAACATACAACATAGAATAAACCCACTAAAATTTGTACATCTAAAGAAACTAAGCAAGAGAGAGGACCCTACCTAAAACGGTCAATCCCCATCCTAAAAGGCAAAGAGGATGGACATCCAAAGAAGAAGAAAACAGGAAACAAACTAGGAACCTGCTACAGAGGGCCTCTGAAAGCCAGAAGAAGAAAACAGGAAACGACCTAGGAACCTTCCACAGAGAGCCTCTGAAAGCCTCTGCCATGCAGACTGTGAAAGCAGATACTGAGCCTGATGGCCAACTGACAGGCAGAGTGAATGGAATTTTATGTAAGTAGTGGGAAATAGTAAGAGCTGGAGAGGACAGGAACTCCACAAGGAGAACAACAGAACAAGAAAATTTGAACACAGGGAACTACCCAGAGACTCATACTCCAACCAAAGACTATTCATGGAGACATCCTAGAACCCTGACAATGCAGCCACTTCTTATGAGAACTGATAGACTAAGATCAGAAAGAAGGAGAGGAGGACGTCCCCTATCAGTGGACTTGGGGAGGGGCATGCACCCAGAAAGGGCTGGGGGGAGGGTGGGATACAAAATGAATAAAGTGTAATTAATAAAAAATTTTTTTTTCTAGTAAAAAAAAAAAAAAAAAAAAAAAAAAACCGAAACCCTCCTATATGCTAAAGACAAAAGGGCCGAGAAAGTAATTAGGGAAACAACACCCTTTACAATAGTCACTAGTAACAAAAAGTACCTTGGGGTGACTCTAACCAAGCAAGTGAAAGACTTGTTTGAAAAAAAACTTTAAGTCTCTGAAGAAAGAAATTGAAGAAGATATCAGAAGATGGAAAGACCTCCGTGCTCATGGATCAGTGGGATTAGCATAGTGAAAATGGCTATTCTGCCAAAAGAAATCTACAGACTCAATGCAATTACCATAAAAATACCAACTCAGTTCTTTACAGACCTTGAAAGAAAAATTCTCAACTTCATATGGAGAGATAAAAACCCCAGAATTTCAAAAAATATAATGTACAACAACAGATCATCTGCAGGTAACTCCATCCCCAACCTCAAGCTGTACTACAGAGAAATAGTTATAAAAACTGCATGATACTGGCATAGAAACAGAAAAGATGATCAATGGAACCAAAGAGAAGACCCAGAAATAAAACCACACAACTATGAATGCTTGTTTTTTGATAAAAAAGCCAAAACAGTTCAATGGAAAAAAAAAAGACAGCATCTTCAAAAAATGGTGCTGGTCCAACTGGATATCTACATGTAGAAAAATGAAAATAGATTCATACTTATCACCCTGCACAAAACCAAAGTCCAACTGGATCAAAGACCTCAACATAAAACCTAAAAACTCTAAATCAGTTAGAAGGAAAAGTAGGGAAGAGCCTAGAACTCATTTGCACAGGAGAAACTTCCTGAACAGAATAGCAACAGAACAGGCTCTAAGAGCAACAATCAATAAATGGGACCTCATGAAACTGAAAAGCATCTGTAAAGCAAAAGACACTATCTTCAGAACAAAAGGACAGCTTATAGACTGGGAAAGAATCTTCACCAACCCTATATCTGACAGAGTCCTGATATCCAGAATATATAAAGAACTAAATAAGTTTAAAAGCAATAAATCAAGCAATCCAATTAAAAAATTGGGGTATGGATCTAAACGGAGAATTCTCTGTAGAGGAATATAGAATGGCAGAGAAACACTTAAAAAGATGCTCAACATCCTTAGCCATCAGGGAGATGCAAATCAAAACGACCTTCAGATTTCACCTTACACCCATCAAAATGGCTAAAATCAAATCTCAAATGACAACACATGCTGGAAAGGTTGTGGAGAAAGAGAAACCCTCATCAGTTGCTGGTGGGAATGTAAACAGGTACAATAACTTTGGGAATCAATCTGGCACTTTCTCAGACAATTAGGAACAGTGATTCCGCAAGACCCAGCTGTATCACTCCTAGGCATATACCCAAAAGTTGTCCAAGTACAAAACAAGGACATTTACTCAACCATGTTTGTAGCAGCTTTATTTGTTATAAACAGAACCTGGAAACAACCCAGATGTCCATCAATGAAGGAATGGATACAGAAATTGTGGTATTTTTACACAATGGGATACTACTCAGCAATCAAAAAGGAGAAAATCATGAATTTTGCAGTCAAACGGTGGCATCTAGAAAAGATCATTCTGAGTGAGGTATCCCAGAATGAGAAAGACACACGTGGTATATACTCACTTATATAGACCTATAAGATATGATAAACATAATGAAATCTATACACCTAAAGAAGATAAACAAGAAAAAGCCCCAGGGTAAGACGATCAATTCTCACTTAGAAAGACAAATGTGATGGGCATTGGATGCAGGAAAAAACAAGTAACAGGACAGAAGCCTACCATAGAGGGCCTCTGAAAGACTCTACCTAGCAGTGTATCAAAACAGATACTAAGACTCATAACCAAACCTTTGTTAGAGTGCAGGAAATCATATGAAAGAAGGGGGAATTAGTATGATGTGGAGAGGATAGGAGGTCCACAAGGACCAAATATATATGGGCACAGGGGTCTTACATGAGACTGTTTCTCCAACCAAGGACCATGTATGGATATAACCTAGAACCTCTGCTCTGATGTTGCCCGTGGTAACTCAGTAACCAATTGGTTTCCACTAGTCAGGGAAACAGGGACTATTTCTGACATGAACTCAATGGCAGGCCCTTTGAAACCCCCCCCCCAAGGGAGGAGCAGCCCTTCTAGGCCACAGAGGAGCAGCCAGTTCTGAAGATACCTGATAAAACAGGGTCAGATGAAAGGGGAGGAGGTCATCCCCAATCAGTGGACTTGGAAAGGGGCAGGGAGAGATGAGGGAGGGAGGATGGGATTGGAAGGGAATAAGAGTGGGATTGGGAGGGGTCAGATGCCTGGCTTCTAGTTTAGAAGGACCCTGGATCTGGGGCTCTGCAGACACTCAAGGGCGCACTCATTGTCAAGCAGGTCACATCAGCAATGATCAGGGTATCCAGGCTTTCTACTCTCTGGTTTGGCCCTGTATGGTCTTATGCAGAAGGACTGGCATGCTCACCCAGCTCAGTGCTGCGGCAGCCGCCAGGTTAGGAAATCCAGCTTCAGCTGGATACTGGGATACCAGTCCAGATGCTTTCTAGGAAGTCCTGGGGGCCCTCCACTGTGCTCTCCAGGCCCAGGGCCTGATGTGCCTATCTTGTATGGTGGGTCTGCTGGGCTTTGGTGGGTATATAATGTATTATCTGTCACCAACAGTTTGGGCTGACCATACAGTCAGTGGCTGAGGAACTCTGAGGAGTCAGTATGGCCGCTAGCAGTCCTGGGACCCTGGGAGGATGGTGCAGTAGATCTGGGACTCCAAGACAGGTACAGCTGGCATTTGTAGCTAAGGATCTAGGAGCTCTGCCTCAGCCTCTGCAGTCCCCAGGCAGTAAACTCTGAGCTGAGAATCTCATTGAGCTGGCTGTGTGTAAGAGGAGGGAGGCCCAAAAAAGGGGAATGCCAGGAGAACAATGGATTGTTTCTCTCCTTCCCAAACAAGTCCAGGTGACCTGAGACCAAAGTTTTCACCTAGTGCGATGCTCCCTGTCGTTTAGAAAGCCTCACCGTCATTTTCCTAGCTTCAGAAGTCCTTCCACTCACCAATTCAGGCTTTCAGCTCTTCAGCAACTCAGATACTGTCCATGCTGGTCACCATCTTTGATTTACCTGGTCTTGACTCAGCTTTGGTAAGTGAAATCGATCAAGAAAATTATCCATTTCATTTAGATTTTCAAATTTTGTGGCATATAGACTTTTGAAGGAAGTCCTAACAGAGACTGGATTTCCTCAGTGTCTGTTGTTATGTCCGTCTTTTCATTTTTGATTTTGTTAATTTGGATGGTGTCTCTCTGCCTTTCAGTTAGTTTTGTCTCTCTTGTTGATTTTCTCAAAGAACCAGCCCTTGGTTTCATTGATTCTTTGAATTGTTTTATTTGTTTCTAATTTATTGATTTCAGCCCTGACTTTGATTATTTCCAGCCGTCTACTCCTTTTTGGTGTGTCAGCTTCTTTTTTTTCTAGGGCTTTTAGGTGAGCCATTAAGTTGCTTGAATGAGCTGTCTCGAATTTCTTCTTGAAGGCACTTAGTGCTATGAACTTTCCTCTTAGCAATGCTTTCACTGTTTCCCACACATTTGAGTATATTGTGTCTTCATTTTCATTGAATTCTAGGAAGACTTTAATTTCTTTATTTCTTCCCTGACCCAGCTGTCATTGAGTAGCAAGTCGTTCAGTTTCCATTGTGTGTAGGCTTTTTGGTATTTCTGTTGTTGAGGTCCAGCTTTAGTCCATGTTGATCAGATAGGATACAAGGGCTTATTTCATTCTTCTTTTATCTGTTGAGGCTTGCTTTGTGGCCAACCATATGGTCTGTTTTGGAGAAGGTTCCATGAGGAGCTGAGAAGAAGGTAAATTCTTTTGTGTTTGGGTATAAGGTTTTGTACATGTCTGTTAGGTCCATTTGATTCATGACCTCTGTTAGCGACATTGTTTCTTTGTTTAATTTATGTTTTATTGACCTTTTCTCTGTTGAGAGTGGGGTGTTGAAGACTCCCACTATTAATGTTTGGAGATCTATGTGTGACTGAAGTTTTATTAATGTTCTTTATTAAATCTGGGTGTATTTGGGGCATAGATGTTCAGGATTGTGATGTCTTCATGGTGGAATTTTGCATTGATGAGTATGAAGTGTCCTTCCCCTATCTTTTTATTAATTTTTTTGAAAGTCTATTTTATCAGATATTAGAATGGCTACTCCCGCTTGCTTCTTGTGTCTTCTTGTGGAGCTGCTGTCCCCTTTGGTTCCTTCTATCCTTCCACCACTCTTTTGCAAGACTCCCAATGTTTGGCTATGACTCTCAGCATCTGTTTCAATCCCACTCTGTGGGTGGAGCCTCTCAGAGGACAGTTATGCTAGGGTCCAGTCTGCAAATATAGCAGTGTATGGTTAATAGTGTCAGAGGACAAATTGCTATCAATGGGAGGAGGAAAGTCCTAGCACCATACCCGGCAGCTTCCAACCAATTGTCACTCCAGCTTCAGAAAACCCAGCGTCTAGGCTTTGTGGGAGCCTGTACTCATACCCATATGCACAGACAGACACGTGTTCACAAAATTTAAAATATCATGAACATTTTTAAAGGCATCCCATTTCGTAAGCTTAATTTTATATCTGAGCCAAATATAAAACAAAACAAAAATTATTTTAAAAAAAGTGAAAAGGTTTCATTGTGCCTCTAAATAAATGAAAACAAAGCAAAGTTAGACATGCAAGCACCAACCTGGAATCTCTACATTCCAAGACAGAGGTAGGAGGATGACAAATCTGAGGGAGAGCCTAGGACACATGAAAGACCCTATGTTATAAAAACTTAACATAAGAAAAGGAGTGAGAGAAGAAGTAGGGAGAGGGATGGAGACATTTCTCAAAATAAAAATTATTTTTGTAACATTTTAATACATTAGACTTTATGATTTGAATTAACTTTTTAGTAATCTTTTGTTTGTTTATAAGTAAGATATGTGTGAAAAGATTAAAGAACATAAAATATTAAACTATTGACATTTCCCATTTCACTAAACAGAAGTTATCAATATTAAAAGACTCGGAAATAAATTTCCACTTTAAGTGCATATTATAATAGAGTCATATTGTTCTCATTCATTTATTTTTGCCTTAGCAATATATCGATATCATCATTATATGAAATTGTATTAGTTTTTACAATGTTTCCTTGTATGGATACCATAAAATAATCATCTTTTTTTTTTAAATTTATTTATTATTTATACAACATTCTGCCTGTACACCAGATCTCACTATAGATGGTTGTGAGCCACCATGTGGTTGCTGAGAATTGAACTCAGGACCTTTGGAAGAACAGCGAGTGTTCTTAACCTCTGAGCCATCTCTCCAGCCCCATAATCATCTTTTTTAAACCACTAAGGATTTATCTCTTTTTCATAAATATTAATTCAAAAGTAAAAACATCTTTGAATATTGATTTCATATAAAAATACTACTAGAAAGGGTAAATGGTAATACTCCCAACTTTTTGCTATTGTGTAAATATAAAAATATCTATTCTACATAGTCAGTGTGTTGAATATTTACTTCATCCCCAGGGTATAGTAATAAATTGAGAAGTGATGGAATCTTTAGAACAGGGATCTTTCTAGAGGAAGTACTGTCCTGTCCTGTACTGTCCTGTACTGTCCTGTACTGTCCTGTACTGTCAAGGTTTTACCTGGGCCCTTCTTCTTCTTTGCTTTATATCCACCTTAAGTGGATAGACAGTGTCACACACTGGCCCTGCAACAATGTTGACCTCACCAAAGGCCTAGAGGAAACAGAGACAGGGCTAAAACCTGACTCTTTGAAACTATAAGTTAAAGTAAACCCTTCCTCCCTCAGTGTCAGGTAGGCTGTTTGTTACAGTGATGCAAACCATGGCTGACACAGTGCAGAAGAGAGGGTTCCTATAGCTCCTGCAGACCCTGACAGTAATGTCAAAGCTACTAAGCCAATGAGTATTTCAGAACATGGAACCTTTCTACAATACAGTAATTAAAATTAAATAGTCTCATCTTCACAAACCATTATAAGCTCAAGTACATATTTAGAAGTTTGCTTTTATATGAAGAAAGAAGGGGAGAAATAGCATATTTTAAATTAAACATTAAATTAAAATGTTTTACCTGTGTTTTCTTCATTTTGCCTTATATAAATAAAAGCAGTTCTTTGTAATCTTCACTGAAATTATTATTTTTAAATATTCATTAAGGAGTTTTCAACTAGTTTTTTATTTATTACTACTACTACTACTATTATTATTATTATTATTATTATTATTATTATTATTACTGAGACAGAGTTTCTCTTTGTAGCCATGGCTGTCCTGAAACTAACTCTGTAAGCCAAGATGGCTTCAAATTCACATAGCTCTGCTGACCTCTGCCTCCCAAGTGCTGGGATTAAAGGCATGTACCACCACAGCCCAGCTTACTTTTTCACTTATTTTTAAAACTGCAAACTTTTTCAAACACAATTTTCTTGAAAATAAATCAGTTTTCAGACTCTTTTTATTTCTACTCTTATCTAATTTTTTCTTATTGAAATTCAATTCCATTAAATATAGCATCAGTATTTTCTTTTTTATTTTTATTATTAGTTACATTTTATTAACTCTGTATCCCAGCTGTATCCTGCCTCTTCATTCCCTCCCAATCCCACTCTCTCTCCCTCATCTCCTCCCTGCCCCTTTCCAAGTCCACTGATAGGGGAGGACCTCCTCCCCTTTCATCTGACCCTGTTTTATCAGGTATCTTCAGGACTGGCTGCAAAGTCCTCCTCTGTGGCCTAGCAGGACTGCTCCTCCCTTTGGGGGTGGGGAGGTCAAAGAGCCTGCCATTGACTTCCTCTCAGAAATAGTCCCTGGTAACCTTACTAGGGAAACCCACTTGGTTACTGAGCTACCACAGGCTACATCAAGCAGAGGTTCTAGGTTATATCCATACATGCTACTTGGTTGGAGAAACACTCTCATATAAGACCCCTTTGCCCAGATATATTTGGTCGTTGTGGAGCTCCTGTCCTCTCTAGGTCATATTAACTTCCCTTTCTTTCATATGATTACCTGCACTTAGCCAAAGGTTTGGTTATGAGTCTCAGCATCTGCTTTGATACACTGCTAGGTAGAGTCTTTCAGATGCCATCTGTGGTATGTTCCTGTCCTGTTACTGGTTTTCATCACGACACATTGTATTTAGTCTGCTCAAATGTATAACTGAAATATAAATGAAATCGTTCATATCTTAATCATATTTCTATCTTTAGTTTTATGAGTATAGATGTTTTGCCTCCATGTATCTCTGTATGCCTATTGCCCGTGGTATCTAGAAGAAGCCATTTGATTCCATGAAACTGGGATTACAGATGATTGTGAGCCAGGACATGTATGCAGGTAATCCAGCCTGGGTCCCAGGGAAGAGCAGCCAGCGCTCTTACATGGTAAGCCATCTCTTTAGTTCTTACATATTATGTATGAGTATATTGAGTCTCCAAGAATATTTTAAGCACTTACCCATTAACATATGTTTTTAAAATATATTTCATTTTGTGGATGATATAAAAACATTTTAGTTAATCTACAATCAAACTTTAAGCCAAAGAATATTTTTTTTAAAAAATTAGCATTTCTGAGGATAAGCTTGTTATAACCCTGATCAAATAGCCATTTCCATTCCCTCATGCTTTGATTCTGTGACTCTGAGTTCACCCCAAGAATGTGCACAGCTTCATATTTACAATTGATCACAATGTTCTTTTACTAGGGCCATATGTTCAAGTTCTCAAATGTACATAGCTTATAGATTTCAAAAAGAAATAAAGACTATCACTTTATATTACTTTGTAGCTACATTAAAATTTGAAATTCTAACATCTATTTTTTTATAAATTAAAGATCATTTTATCAGATTTAATTTTTTAAAGCCAAAACAGCTTTATTACTCATTCTAAATCTGATTATCTTTGAAATTAAAGATTTAATAAGATATTGAAGATTATATTTTTAAGTGGTTTTGTCAATATTAATCCAACTATAAGTTGTGTTGCTAGATGCATGTGAACAAGTTCATTTCAATTTTCAAAAGCTTATAAATTTTATCTACAATAATGAAAGGGGAATCCAGATTATTGAATAAATTTATAAAGTCATACACATTATAGAATATAACATAAATATAATAGGAATAAAAGATAATTTCATTTACAATTATATATTTTTGAATTACAGTACCTATTAAATATAGTTTTTAGGTTAGCACAATATATGCCTAAATATAGTAACTATGTATTTTTAGTCAGATTGGAAAATGACTGAGTAGAGGATTATAAGAATAAAAATGAGGGAACTTTCACTGAAATCAATATCCATATATGCACCTCAGCTCTCTGTTTCTGTGATGAATAACTCTGAGAGCTGAAGAGGAGCATAGGCGTGTTGGCTGAGGGTTTCAGTCCGTGCTTAATGGTTCGACTGTTTCTGGGCTTGTGATGGTGAGGTGAGGTAGGTTGGTAAAGTGGGGGGGGGGAAGGACACAAGAGAGAAAACTGTTCACTCCGTGCATGTGGGGAGGGAGAAAGTAAACTGATTTCTTCACATAAAGACACAATTTCATGGCTCACTTCCTCCAGTGAGGTAACACCTGCTAAAGGTTCCAGCATTCACAATAAGGTGCTGAGCTGGCCACCCAGCCTTCAACATAGGATCCAGCCACAACAATACAAACAGGCCAAAATACAGTTAGAATTAAATTACTTGTTTGGTTAGAGTCACACCAAGGTACTTTATGTTATTAGTGGCTACTATAGTGAAGGTTGTTGTTTCCCTAATTTCTTTCTCGGCCCCTTTGTCTTTGGTAAACAGGAGGGCTTCTGATTCTTTTTTTTTTTACTTAATTTTGTATCCGGTCACTTTGCTGAAGGTGTTTATCAGCTGAAAGAGTTCTCTGGTTGAATTTTTGGGGTCACTCACGTGTACTATCATATCATTCACAGTTAAACAGAGAATTCTCCGTAGAGGAATATAAAATGGCAGAAAAACACTTAAAGAAATGCTCAACATCCTTAGTCATCAGGGAGATGCAAATCAAAGAGACCCTGAGATTTCACCTTACAACTCAGAATGGCTAAGATCAAAAACTCAAGTCACAACACATGCTGGAGAGGATGTGGAAAAAAGGGAAACCCTCCTCCATTGCTGGTGGGAATGTAAACTGGTACAACCACTTTGGAAGTCAACCTGGCACTTTCTCAGACAATTAGGAACATTGCTTCCTCAAGATCCAGCTACACCACTCCTAGGCATATATTCAAAATAGGCTCAGGTACACAATAAGGACATTTGTTTAACCATGTTCATAGCAGCTTTATTCTTAATAGCCAGAACCTGAAAACAACGCAGATGTCCCTCAACGGAAGAATGGATACAGAAACTGTGGTACATTTACACAATAGAATACTAACCAGCAATTTAAAACAAGGAAATAATGAAATTTGCAAGCAAATGGTGGGAACTAGAAAAGATCATCCTGGGTGAGGTTTCCCAGAAACAGAAAGACACATGGTATATACTCACTTCTAAGTGGATAGTAGACATACAATATAAGATAAACCTAAAAAATCTGTACAAATAAAGAAGCTGAGCTACAAGTAGGACCCGGGGTAAGATGATCAATCCTCACTCAGAAAGGCAAACAGGATTGACATTGGAAGAAGGAGAAAACAGGAAACAGGACAGGAGCTTACCACAGAGGGCCTCTGAAAGACTCTACCAAGCAGTGTATCAAAGCAGATGCTGAGACTCATAGCCAAACTTTGGGCAGAGTGCAGGAAATCTTATGAAAGAAGGGGGAGATAGAAAGACCTGTAGGGTCTCTGACATGAACTCAATGAGTGGCTCTTTGACTACCTCCCACTGATAGGGGAGCAGCCTTTCTTTGTCACACAAGAGGACAATGCAGCCAGTTCTGAGGAGACCTGATAAGCTAGGGTCAGATGGAAAGGGAGGAAGACATCCCCTATCAGTAGACTTAGAGAGGGGAAGGGAGGAGATGAGAGAGGATGGAATTGGGAGGGAATAAGGAACGGGCTACAGCTGGAATGCAAAGTGAATAAACTGTAATTAATATAAAAATAAATTTAATATAAAATTTAATATGAAATAAAATTAATATAAAAAATAAAAATTTAATTAAAAAAGAAATTTAACCTTTCTCAGTGAGAGGCAAAAAATTGATGTTTCAGGTACAGATATTTGAAAACACTAAGGATGAAAAATAAGCAACACACTAAAGAGTGCACTTTATGTTTCCTATATACAAGACTGTGGTAGTGTTTGTGCATGCAATATTTACATTTGAGGAGGTGAACTGCTGCTCTTTCAAAGTGGTATGAGGGGTAGGAAATTTTTATTCGTGACTCAGCAGGAGGTTGTAAGTTCATCTTTATAAAAAAAAAAGAGGTGAATGATGCACTTTTTGTAAGAAAATAATAAAAACATGTCTTTGACTTTGTTTTTTCTTTTTCCATTTTTTATTTTAATTTTTATTAATTACACTTTATTCACTTTGTATCCCCCCATGGTCCCCTACCTCCTCCTCTCCCAATCCCACCCTCCCCCTTCTTCACACATGCCCATCCTTAGGTCCATGGATAGGGGAGGTCTTCCTCTCCTTCCTTCTGATCCTAGTCTATCAGGTCTCTTCAGGAATAGATACACTGTAGCCTGGTAAGTTTGCTCCCACCTCAAGGGGAGGTGATCAAAGAGCAGGCCAATAAGTTTATGTCCGAGACAGTGCCTGTTCCCATTACAATGGAATCCACTTGGACACTGAATTACCATTGGCAACATATGAGCAGGGGTTCTAGGTTATCTTCATGAATGGTCCTTGGTTGGAGTATCAGTCTCAGAAAAGACCCCTGTGCCCAGATTTTTTTGTTCTGTTGCTCTCCTTGTGGAACTCCTCTCCTCTCCAGGTTTTACTATTCCCTACTTCTTTTATGAAATTCCCTGCACTCTGCCAAAGGTTGGCCATAAGTCTCAGCATCTGCTTTGATACCCTGCAGGATAGAGCCTTTCAGAGGCCTTCTGTGTCAGGCTCCTGTACTGTTCCCTGTGTCTTGATTTTGTAATCACCTTATAATTTTACGCCTCTATATGAAGTGTATTGATTGATAACTTCATGTCTATGGTGTAATCTGTCATTAGAAAATAATAATTAGTTCATAATTATTTCCTGTCACTCACAGCATCTCTAATGCTTTCTGTGTTTTCTCTCTGTTAAGAACAACACCAGCAATCACGTTGTCCTTTTCTAAGTGTATTGGTATAATTCATTTCATGTGTATCTTATCCTCTCTCTGTATCTCTGTCTCTCTCTCTCTGACTCTCTCCCTCACTCTGTTTCTCTCAACTACTAAGTTCCTGCTCCATGTATCATGTAATTTTGTCTTTCTAACTAGTCTTCCATGTAGTTTTGGTATCTCTCCCTCTCATTAGCAAACAGGGGCAGCAACAAGGAGCTTCTCAGATGTCAGTTAAAGTACCTTTGAGCATATGAGCATATGGATTTCACTAAGCTGTGATCTTTTCTCTTTTTCCACCTGATGGATTTTGTTTACTATCTAATCGTGTCCATACCTCATTATCTCTGTGTTTCACTAATAAGAAACCAGCTATTTTTCTTCATGTTGCATGTTGAAAATAATTTTCCAAAGTGAAACAGTACTTTCTTTTGGGATCATCATTTACTCACCACAGGCAGACCAAAAGTTTGGAAGGTGAATGCATTCTCCTCACACTCACCATTTAAAATTCTGCACCATTTAAAATTTGGTGTAGGCCCAATCTCTTTCCAAAAATCTCTTTCCTCTTTGCCAATTAATTGTGTCTATTCAGAGTTTAAAGCTGATTTTGTAATCTGAAAACACTTATGTAGTTATATACTATTATACTTTGCATTTTGTAAATCTATTATAAAACCAGTTTAATAAAGACTAATAACTCTCCACTTTGTGCACTATAATCCTAGATATTCTGTTCTATATCTAGTATACATATATTTGTATGTATAGTCTTTCTGAACTCAGACAAGAATATTTTGTTTTCTCTCCTATGAGCAGAGACAGATCATATAAAGTAATAAAAACTGTTATGGTGCATTTTTTCCTCATAATTGTAATTTTATCAAAGCACCCTGTCTATAATAGTAACTGAAAACTTCAATAACTTCCATCAAAAATCTGCAAGTAGAATTAATGAGTGAAAAACTCAAAGTAATGTATTTTTTAATAATGTTTTTTAAGTAGTGCTTTTCATCTTTTTAGGGATTTATCATTGTCAAATGAATTTTCCCATATTGTAATTTTTCCTTCTTTCTCTAAACGTAACCATATTGAGGTCATTGGGCAAAGTTGAAGACAACTAAGAAAACATTTCTTAAAATCTATGGACTAAACCCCTCTTTCTCTCATCTTTGTCAATGTACTTTATTTCTTGCAAGTTTATTGTCTCCAAGGATATGAATATGATATCACAGGAGGGAAGAGTAATATAAAGTCAACATCACTTTTTTCTTCTTCATGCATTTTTCACTGGTAAAATTAAGAACACAGTCTCTGTCCTTCAAACTCTCTGAATCTCATTAATTTTCCTATACTAGTAGCCCCTCCTTAACATATATCTATATTGGCTACATAGCTATGCTTAGAAGACTTCTTTCAAAAACCTATTGTATCTTTCCTCAATTTTTCTCTAAAAATATTAATTTTAACTCTGGTCTCACATTTCCATTAAAATGCTATTAGAAGGTCTATGTATTCATTTTTGCTTTCCCTTCCCTTTATTACTAATATGGTGGGTCTAGTTGAGACATAATTTAAACACCATAAATAATTCTTTTTTATTCTTTTTTGTTTTCTTATATTTTTATTTTTATTAATTACAGTTTATTCACTTTGTATCCCCTCTGTAGCTCCCACCCTCCTCCCTTCCCAATTCTACCCTCCCTACCCCTTCTCTACCTACCTCCCTTCCCAAGTCCACTGATAGGGGAGGTCCTCCTCTCCTTTCTGATCCTAGTCTGTCAGGTGTCATCAGGAGTGGCTGCATTGTCTTCCTCTGTGGCCTGGTAAGGCTGCTTCCCCCTCAGAGGAGGTAATTAAAGAGCAGGCCAATCAGTTCATGTCTGAGACAATCCCTGTTCCCATTACTATAGAACCACTTGGTCCCTGAATTTAAGATAGTTTTCAAGGACAATGCATGTAGAGGACCTAGACCCCTGCTCAGATGAAGCCCATGGACTGCTCAGCTTCCAAGTGGGTTCGCTAGGAAGGGGGCCAGGGGCTGTCTCTGACATGAACTCAATGGACAGCTTTTTTATCTCTTCCCCTGGGGGGTGGGTGGTCTAGTCTTGCCAGGCCAGAGAGGAAGATGATGCATCCAGACCTGATGAGATGTAGTATGCTAGGATCAGATAGAAAGGGAGGTGTTCCTCCCCTGAATGGTACTAAGGAAGGAGCATAGAGGAAGAAGAGGGAGGGAGGGCGCGACTGGGAGGAGAAGAATGGGGCTACAGTGGATATACAAAGTGAACAAATTGTAAGAAAATATTTTATTTTTAAAAAAATATTGTTTTCTTCTACTGATCATTCACAATCATCACTGTCTCATCTGATGATCTTTAATCCCTTCTTTTTATCATTATTATTATTAGTATTATTATTATCTGTAATCCCTTCTTTTTTCATTATTTTTATTATTACTATTCCTTTTTTACTCATACAAGTAGAAATTTTAGTTGTAATTATTTGCTTTGATCTAATATTAGCATAATCAACTTTCAAGAGTGTTTTGTTCATTGTGAGAAATTCTTGTAAATACAAGAGGAATATTAGCTTTTAGCTAATTTTTATACATTTCTTTTTTTATTTAACTTTTATTAATTACACTTTATTCATTTTGTATCCCCCCATAAGCTCTTCTCTCCTCCCCTCACGGTCCCACCCTCCCCCCCTTTCTGCATGCATGCCACTCCCCAAGTCCACTGATAGGGGAGGTCCTCCTCTCCTTCTTTCTGATCTTAGTCTATCAGTTCTCATCAGAAGTGGCTGCATTGTCAGGGTTCTAGGTTATATCCATGAATAGTCCTTGGTTGGAGTATGAGTCTCTGGGAAGTTCTTGCTGTCAAAAAATAAAATTTGGTAAATAAAAGATGAGTCTTTTGTAATTAGGTCAGTTACCAATTACTTCTTAAAAATTTTATACAATCTTAAGTGCTAATATCAGTCATTTTTATTGTATGGAAGTTTGATGGAACAAACTTCTAGCTCTGGCTTAGGCTGGAATTTTGTTTGCTTCAGCATCAAACAAAGCTTGCTTTTCACAACCATAGTTGGAATCTTCCTTGAGAACAGTGCTGCATCTACTAATGAAATCAGTGAGGAATTTCAGCAAGAAACTAAAAACTGAGCTACTTTATTACCCAGCTCTATCCTTCTGGGTTTATATTCAGATAATAAAAGTTCTATCACAGAGATACTTTCACACCCACCTTTATTTCTTCACTGTTTTATGACTGCAAGAAAATGAAACCAGCCTGGATCATCATCAACAGATGAACTGGTGAACGAAAATTTGGTACATATACTCAGTGGAATTTTACTCAGCTATCAAGAAAACTAAAATAATGGTATTTGAAGAAAAGCATATAGAAGTGAAAATCATCATATCAAATAAAGTAAGCCAGAAGCTGAAAGACAAATGTTATTTTCTCTCTCGCACATATAACCTCGATTTAAATTTGTATTGACACACAGATGTGTGTGTAAGTATAGATTATAAAAGTCAAAAAGGAACCATAATATGAGAATAGAGATAGTAAGCACAAGAAATAATGAAACATACTTAACATGAAAGCTGAATGGGGAACTACTTCGGTATTGAAATATTGGGTAGCTGATATGAGAGACATTCAGAGCAGGAGAATACATAACAATGAATACACATGAAACTGTCATGATGAATCCCATTACTTTATAGTTTAACAAGGAAACTAACAAACAAGAGCTACAGAAAGATTAAAAAAAAAAAAACACTGCTCTTGGTAAGAACAAGAACATTCATCTTTACTGGCTATTGATAGTTTCATGTTTTGTTCTGTGAGTGGTCAGTCCAGTTTCTTCTTTGTAGTTAGTAAGGAAGAGCGGACCCTTGCAAAATATAGTACAATCAAATATACTTTAATGGAATATGCATTTTTAGTATCATTTCTCTAGTCTTCCATATCCAATAGTTCAGAAGTTATCCTCAGGCCCCATCCACAGACACTAGAGAGGATAGGGATGGTTCACACGTACAAGAACACCAGGAAGGAAGCAGGAATCTTGGGAAATTTTGGTAGTATTTAACACTGTGGTCACAACACATCTGGATATTACAGGGTTTGTTTTATAATATTTTAAGCTAAAAAACCAAAATAAATTTCTTGACCTTTTATACATCTCATGACTCAATTGGTGATAATCAGAAGCACATGTGGATTTGGAGCTACTAACTAAACAAAAAGACCTCAGCAATCCCACCTCTTATTCGGAGATTTTGGAGAGTGAAGGACTTGTCAAGTTTCAACAATGGTATCGTTTATCTATCTGTTGTTCATGATTAAAAAAAAATATTTTTTCTTTAGGGGAACAGGGACTATCTCTGACAGGAACTCAATGGCAGGCTCTTTGACTCCCCACCCCCCAAGGGAGGAGCAGTTCTGCTAGGCCACAGAGGAGGACTTTGCAGCCAGCCCTGAAGATACCTGATAAAACAGGGCCAGACGAAAGGGGAGGAGGTCTTCCCCAATCCGTGGACTTGGAAGGGGGCAGGGAGAAGCTGAGGGAGGGAGGGTGGGATTGGGAGGGAATAAGGGAGCAGGATACAGCTGGGATACAGAGTTAATAAAATGTAGCTAATAATAATAAACAAAAAAAGAAGCCTTGATGTTTCTGTGTGAGAAAACAAAAACAAACAAACAAACAAAAATAGAGAGAGAGAGACTGTTACTTCTGCCAATCAGTGGCCTAGAAATTTAGTGTTAAATGTATCTCAAATGAGACAAGATATGGTGTATTATCTGTAGTTTACAAGAAAAGAAAGATACTATCAGGACACCCATAAGCAGAGTTTGGGTGACAGTAAATGCTAAAAATAGTTTTGTGACATTAAATATTTCAAAATGGAGAATTCCCCTAATGAACAACATTAAAAGCAAAGACATTTTTGGTCTGTGCAGACACAGTAAAAGCAAAACCATTTTTTTCCATGCAAACACATTGAGGACCTTATAGCCAGGATCTTCATCACAGATGATGAGCAGGAAATGATCCCAAGAAACTGTAAAAGTGGCTGGCCTTAACAAGTATGCAAGGTTAATTTTCTACGAATAAGTCACCACCAATTTAAAGCATTTTTTATGACTCTCATTATAAGAAGTCATCTAGAGGTTGAATGTCAGAAGAATTAGTAAGATAGAGAGCACTTGGATAAATGAAAGGTAAAAGTATAGATAATGATAATAATTACATTTCACTGAACAGTTAGCAAATGCAATTTTAGTAAGCATATTAGTTTAAAATTTTGTACTAGCATTAACATTATATAATGATATTAAATTGCATTTAATTTTTCCTGTATTTAATAGGATCAAAACCTTGGGGTTTTAAGGGAAAGTATAGGGATTTTTAAGACTGAATAAATCTTCACATTGACCCTTATTTTTAGTGTCTTTTGATTAATTCTCACATAAAACTTTGGCTTTGGAAACTAATTCTAATAAGATTTGGAGGTTATACAGCAACCATACTCATCTGCATTTGTGAAAACATCTTTTTTGGGTCCTCTTCCTTGGGCACAACCCCATGATATAAAGCATTTTACTGCTGTCGTGTTGCTAAATACACCTGTGTTTAGTTTACTGTAGAACAGAGTGGTTAGTCGTGATTTAGCCTGGATTTTTTTATGTGCAGCCTCATTCATGTTCCCATACTCACCCTGGAAATTTCATGAATAGTAATGAGGTTGATCTCTTTTAACTGTAATTTACAGTCTGATGTAACAGCAAAATTCTAAATAGGTTAAGTCACTTTACTCCATCCAGCTTAATAATAATACCAATGAATCCCCTGGAGCAAAATGTAATCTCTTGGCTATCGAATGTACTTGTGTTTCTTCTATTGCTTTCTTTAATTGATCCATCTATTCCTTCAATTAATGCGATCATCTTTTTACCTAGCATCTTGAAAAGACATTCTTTTTCGCATTTTTTAGGGGACAGATGATGATGTTTGTGCATAGAAGTAGAGTGTAATTTTCTGACTAAGCACACATTACATTAGAGATTCACCCAGTTAAAACTGTTCATTACTTCCCTAAATTACTTTTGTGATAAGAACATTAAGCATCTGCTCTCACAGTAATTCTGATTCATATTTTTCTATCATTAGTTGTGGTCACCATGTACGGTAGCATGTTGCTAAAACTTTTTTTGCTCTCTCTGAAATGTTTAGCATGTTGCTTACTCCCTCTGCCACCATTTCTTCCTTTCATCTCCAGTCTATCTATGGTTTTCAACTTTGCTTCTGTCTTTATGCAGTTAGCATTTTATAGTTTCCAATTCTACTGATACTTCACAGTTATAACCTCCAGTTATATTTTTGGAAATAACATTTTTCCTTATTGTCAATTTGATTATAATATTCTGTAGTATGTGCACTACATAAGGAACAGTCACAATATGATAGATTAAGAGATGGATGATAGGTAGGAAGATAGACTTCTTTATGGTTTTTATCAGTGGTAGACATATAGATAATTTCCACATTGTCAGCACATTAGAGGTGGTGAGACCATAGAGAATGAAATTGACAAATGAGGTAGACTAATGTTTCATGTAATAGCCAGCGTAATTCAGAGCACCATACAACTTGTACTCTGAGAGTTAAAATATGTCACACATGTAACACTACCATGAATTAAAGCTGTGTACAATCACAAGTACAAGCCACACATGGAAAAACATGTTTTCTTTTTCCATAGAGGCATAATTGAATATGAGCAGCAAGCAATAATGAGTAAACTGAAGTAAATGTACTTCTATTTTCTACACCTGGGAGGAACAGACACCCTTCAGGAACTGCTCTGTGTGTTAAAGAAACTGAGGTCACAAGAATCTTGTCTTGTTTTCCTTCAGTATTTTTTATAAGCTTCTCTGCTTCTCCAGTCCTTAACATGCAGCCCTATCATCTGCCTGCTTCCCAACACTGTCCCTTTATCTGTCCTTTTTCTTCATTCACTATTTTAATAATAACCATTTTAATAAGATTGGATGAGCTGTCTTCTTAATTTTAATTTTCATTCTCACTATTGGTACAGGCATTTGCAACACCCTTCGATCCACATATCCATCATACCATTTCTTTAAATGTCTTCAGCTAAAAGCTTCTGCTTTTGTTAAGCAGAGAATTAACAAGTAGCCAAATAAATACTAGTGAGACTATCCAGATTTTTTCACACACCAATATATATGTATATTTTGATACATGTAGTTTTTTCCTGTTTCTCCATAACTTATTTTTTTTAATTTCACATTTTATTGCCAATGACTTAGAAATAAAGAATCTAAATGCCCACATTTTCATTTTAGAGTAAGTTTCCCTGTAGTCATTCTCAACCTCAACCCCCTCCTTTTCTTTCTCTTTTACAAAATTTTCATGTCTTGATGTAAACATTCTTTACTTTCAGTTATGACTTTTTCTTCTTTATTCTCCTCTCCCAGGTGATGGATTGGCACCTGTCTTTCCAACAAACACCAATGAAGTGTGTTCTGTTATATAATTCAGACACAATTTAGGTCTAGAAGAAATTGTGTAATTTATGATGTTTCTTAAGAAGCAAGACCAGGTGCAAATCAAAGATCCTTGAGTTCTCAGCGCTGTTCAGTTTCAACTTGTTAGTGCTATTTCCTTCTTCATTATAGCTCACAGCACTCCTGTGAGAAAGTTGAATTATAAGCAATGAGAGAGCCATTTCCCAAACAGAGGAGGTAGAGCAAAGGAGTTATTTGACCTGTGAGTGGAAAAACCACAGAGAATAAAATATTCAATCAACCAAACCAAACTGTCATAGCAGGCAAGAATGAGTTTTGATTAATGAGAAAATGGAGTGAATTTTCCAGCACACATCTCACTAATTTACACTAATTGAGAGGGGAAAAAAGACATTAAGAATGTTTAAAAATACAAAATGTCCACACGAAATTACGTTCTATAATTTACAGTCATTTAAGGTCTCGACATTTAATCAATATGAATTCTGCTCTCTAAATATTGGCGATAAGTAGGTTTATATCTAATAGGTAAATGCTAAAGAAACTAATCTATTCAACATTACCGAAGGCATAGATTAGTAACATGGTGTTTGAGTTAAATACTTTTATATATGCGTATATTAATGTATTCAGTTCATCAATGAATGTAACATTTACTTATACATATGTATGTAATTCAGATAAACTGATGGAGGCTGTTGATGGTCTGAGATTTAATGAAAAGGTGCACAGCAAATGGAGTGGCTGCTGAAGCTTCATATACCACCTTACTTCTGTAAAAAAAAAAAAAAAAAAAAAAATCATGCAAAGGATCCATTTCTTCTTGCAGTGGTCAAATCATTCCCTCCCAAGAAATAATTGTTGCTTCTCCATATGCTGCTCCCGGGCATTCTACAATGTGTCTCAGATCATTGTCCTAAAGTTCACTATTGATTTAGGATTCACAAATAAACGTATTTACTGATCGATTTTCACATACAGATAAAGGAAATGACTAAGTAGAGCATAAAAGGCCATTAGCATCTGATTGTCCTCCTCCGTATCTTCAACTCTCACTAGATTTATTTAGCAATATATTTTAAGAGTAAACGCTATTTTATTTTTTCTAGTTTCTGGTAGTAACTCTGGGTTTTATATTCACATCTGAAGATTTGGAGGTATAATCCACAGATGAGATAGAGCCTGGAGAATTTTTCTTTCTGTGCTTGGGTTACCTCACTCAATATAATCTTTTCTATTTCCATATATTTAGTTGCGAATTTCATTTTTCTTTACAGCAGAATAGTATTCCATAGAGCATGGGAATGGCCTTTTAATGATCTATTTATCAGTAGAGGTTCGTCTATGTTGTTTCCACTTCCTGTCTATTGTGAATAAAATGGGAATGAACATGTCTTAGCAAGTATATCCACAAGGCACTCCAGCACCTTATGCTCAGCGGAATACTGAAGAAAAATTGTAAGAGCCAGAGGACAACCAAGTCTCCTGTAAGACTGTGTGTCCTAGAAATGACGGAGGAGCTTCACCCATGATAACTCTAGGCTATAGCTGCCTAAGAAGACTTGAACAAGTATAGCACTAACAGACATGGTGATGGGGAAATGGTCATCTCATGGGGTCTTGCAGCTGAAAAAAGAAATACATGCAAATAATGGATGTTGAAGGGAGAATCTTCACTCTGGAGTGAGCCCCTAGTGTGTGTGTGTGTGTGTGTGTGTGTGTGTGTGTGTGTGTGTGTATGAGTGTGTGTGTTTGAATAACAATTTAAGAGTGCAGGAATTCAAAATGGACTTAAAGAGTAGGGGACATGGAAGGAGTTGGAGAAAGGAAAGGGAAATTACATAATTCTATTAAAATTGAGTAAAAAGGAATGAAAACTCTTTCAATAGGTTTGAATATATTTTAGTGTCATGCATTTTTTTATTGAAAAGTAATACAAAACCAAATCTTGGCACAAATCTGGGATCCAAGCTATTAGGAGGATAAATTAATGGGATGGTTTGTTTTGAGGCCAGCGTGAGGTATAAAATAAGATCAAAAGAAAAGAAACAAAAGAATGGTGAGAGAGAGAGTAGCAAGAATAGAGATAAATGGATAAGGAAAATAAAAATTTTTACTAATGTTAACTTCTGAAGTGACTTAAATGGTGCTATCAAGTCTTGAAATTTCCCCCACTCTAAACTTCAAAAGATTGGTACAATCCTGGGTCATCCAGCCATCTTTCTTCTAGCATAACAAAAAGAAGCCTGAAAAAAAAATCACCTGAGCAATGAAGAGTGGGTGACATTGACTCAAAAAATCTCAGATGTTTCAGGTTACAATTATGGGGCTTTATTGTTTGAGGCCTGGGAGAGGCAAAGAATCAACAAGACAGTAATGGCGGAGCAAAGATGCTCACATTACGGTGACTGGGGATGAACGGGAATACAGACAGATATTTCAATGCCCTCTTCAAGAACGTATACCAATAGCATCAATTGCTGCCACTAGGTTTTACCTCCCAAATGACCTAACATTTCAGAAAGCACCATCAGCTGGTTACCAAGTGTGCACCCAGGAATCTTTGTGATCCACACGAAGACCAAAGCATAACGAAGTGCACAGGGTGACTAAGTCTTCTCTAATGTTTAAGAATCTGAAATTTTAGGTTCTTTTTAGTATCTTAATGATCTGCCACACAGAAATATGATTATATTGCTTGCTTAAGTAATTGATTATAATTTTTTCTGTAATAAAACATAACTATTTATTGGACTAATCCTCGTTTTTTTCCCCCCAAAATTTAGCTATCCCCTTTTGCACATGCATTTATTTGCACTGAAAGAAGTCTAAGCATTGGATGTTTTCACACCTCTTGTAACCATTAAATGAATTTCTGCCTTGTAGGACTGTTTTATTCCAGTTGTTACTTTTAATTGAGATATAAATAGTTGAGAGTTTTGTTAAGGTTCCACTAAGTGACAAAGCAGGACGATAAAAACCTCTCTGAGGAATTCAAATCAGAAATCTTATTCCAAAAAGTTTATTTCAGAGTATAGGAAGTTTCAGATGAGAATTAATAGAATACCACAATCAATATGAACACATTTAAACTAAGAGAAACAAAAGGTAACATTGAAAAACTGTACTAACTACTGAAATAAATCAAGTCAAATCAGGTGCAGATTCTAATTCTTGTTTTGGAACAAAAGACAGAAAAGTGATTGCTAATTTAAGATCATAAAAGGAAGACTCATGCTCTCAGGAAAAGATTTGACTTCGGGAAGACATGAAATGAAGTTTTGAAGAATTGAAAAACAGAAATAAATTTCTGAACTAAAGTAAAGGTGTAAAATGAGAGAACAGATGGGCTGAACCATGTAATTCATGGTGAGCAGATTTTCATTTTCTTTGTCATTCTTAAGGGACTTTTAAAGTGAACCACAGGAAGAGCTCTACATCTATGCACTTTCAAATTTTACTTGTTGTATACCAACTACCTGCTGCATTCAGAGTGTAGGCAGCAAACTAAATCTGGTTTTCACTCATATGCCAAACACAACAGAACTGAAATGAATTCCATAAATTTTATTCAAACCATGACAAATCTTTTTGAGACTATGTATGTTACTGTGAACTGAAGGCAGATGGTATATGGTTTCCATATATTTTATGTAAATTATTGAAAGAAAAAAGAAAATGTGTTTCTACTGAAACTTGGATCTAACATGAACACAATAATACATCTGTAGAAGGTACACCTCCTGTTCTCAAGAAAAAAAAAGCAAAGGTAAAAGGCAGCATTATTATTTACTAGAAACATTGTATCTGAGGATAAGTGGTGTCTTCCCAAAGCAGGATGAGATTAAATAATGAGACTGAGGCATTAAACGTTTTATAAATTTTAATTCTATCATTCTTTTAAAAAAAATCATTGGCTTCTGAAAGGCTCTACCCTGCAGGGTATGGAGGCAGATGTTAAGACTCATAGCCAAACTTTGGGCAGAGTACAGGGAATCTTATGAAAGAAGTTGAGATAGTAAGGCCTGGAGAGGACAGGAGCTACGCAAGGACAGCAACAGATCCTACAATTCTGAATACAGGGGTCTTTTCTGAAACTGATACTCCAGTCAAGGACCACTCATAGAGATGGCCTGGAACCCTTGCACAGATGTAGCCTATGGTAGTTCAGTATCCAAGTGGCCTCCATAGTAATGGGGACAGGGACTGTCTCTGAAAGGAACTGATTGGCCTACTCTTTGATCACCTCCCCCTGACGGGGAGAGCAGCCTTACCAAGCCACAGAGTAAGATAATGTAGCCACTCCTGATGAAACCTGATAGACTAGGGTCAGAGGGAAGGGGAAGAGGACCTCCCTTATCAGTGGACTGGGAGAGGGACACAAATGGGGAAGAGGGAGGGTGGGATTGGGAGGGGAGGAGGAAGGGAGGTACAGGGGGAATACAAAGTGAATAAACTATAATTAATAAAAATAAAAATAATTTAAAAATTCATTGCCACAGTTGTCATAGTTTTAATCATTGGACAACAGTGGGGCAACAAGAGTGGTAAATTTATTTCCTGTTCTCATTAAATAGAAAAACATTTCTATTAATTGATTATTTTATGTATTGTACTGTTCATTCAGTTTGATGTTGGCTATTGGTTGATGCTAAGTTACAGCCAAACTTTGGCTATGCTGGGATCAGATGGTAGGGGAAGAAGACTTTTTCTTTCTGAGTGCAAGGGGAGAACTGTAGGGGAGAAGGAGGGAAGGTAGGACCTGGAGGAGACCAAGGAGGGTGCTACAATCAGAATGTAACCTGACTAGATTATAAAAAATTAATTTAAATTAAAAATAGTTTGTATACTTCATATCCGAATTGCAACTTTCCCTCTTTCCTCTCCTCCCAGTCCTTTCCTAACACTTCTCTTTCCCCCATTCTCCACTCCTTTTCTTCTCAGAGAAGGAGAGGCTTCCCAAGGAAATCAATCTTCTTTGGTATATCCAGTTGCAGTAGGACTGGGTGCATCTTCTCCTATTCAAGCTAGATAAGCAGCCCAGTTAGGGGAAAGGGATCCAAAGGATCAGAGTAAGAGATAGCCATGCTCCAGTTGTTAGGGGACTCACATGGAGACCAAGATGCAAATCTGTTACATATATGTTGATAGCCTAAATCCATCCCATGAATGCTCTTCGGCTAGTAGTTCAGTCTCTGTAAGCCTGTAAGGGACCAGGTTATTTGATTCTGCAGGTTTTCTTGTCGTGGCCTTGACCTCTTTAGCTCCTTCAATGCTTCCTTCCCCTCTTCCACAAGGTTACCTGAGCCCTGTCAAAAGTTTGCCTGTGGGTCTCTGAATCTGTTTTCATCAGCTTATGGGGGAAGCCTTTCAAAGGACAGTGATACTAGGCTCTTGTCTGCAAGTAGAGCAGAGTATCATTAGTAGTATTAAGGGTAGACTCTCTCTCTTGGGATGGGTCTCAAGGTGGGCCACTCATTGGTTTCCATTCCCTCAATTTCTGCTCTATCTTTATTCTTACACCTCTTATAAGAAGCACAAATTTGGGGACAAAGGTAGGTTGGTGTCCCACTCCCTTCACTGGAAGTCTGGTCTATTACAGGAGGTGGCTATTTCATGTTTCATATCTCCTGTTTTTAGGAGTCTTAGGTAGGGTCACACTCACAGAAACCTGGGAGTTTCTCACCCTCCTTCTCCTCCCCCTATACCCCTTCCCTAATCTACTGATAGGGGAGTACCTCTTCCCTTTCTATCTGGCCCTACCCTATCAGGTCTCATCAAGGCTGGCTGCATCATCTTCCTCTGTGGCCTGGCAATGCTGTACACCCCAGGGAGAGGTGATCAAAGAGCTGGCCGATGAATTAATGTCAGAGACAACCTCAGTACCCCTTACTAGGGAACCCACTTGGAAACTGAGAAGCCTATGGACTTCTTCTGAGCAGGGGTTCTTGATCCTCTCTGAAGAATGGATACAGAAATTGTGGTACATTTACACAATGGAATACTATTCAGCAATTAAAAGCAAGGAAATAATGAAATTTGAAGGCAAATGGTGAGTGAGTTAACCAGAAGCAGAAAATCACACATGGTATATACTCACTTATAAGTGGATATTAGCCATGTAATATAGGATAAACATACTAAAATCTATAGTCCCAAAGAAGCTAAACAAGAAGGAGGACTCTCTAGGGAAGAGGCTCAATTCTCATTCAGAAGGGCAAACAGAATAGACAATGGAAGTAGAAGACAAGGGACAGGACAGGAGCCTTCTTCAGAGGGCCTCTGTAAGACTCTATGCATCATGGTATCAAAGAAGATGCTGAGACTCATAACTAAACTTTGGACAGAGTGAAGGGAATCTTAGAAGAAGGGGGAGGAAGAAAGTCCTGAAGGGGACAGAAGCTCCACAACGAGACCAACAGAGCCAAAAAACTTGGGCCCAGAGTGGCCTGCAGAGACTGATACTTCAACCAAGACAATGGTCATTTTAATAGCTGAGTAGTATTCCATTGTATAAATGTACCATTTCCTTTCTCCAGTCTTCAGTTGAGGGATAGTGGTTTCCAGTTTCTGGCTATTACAAATAAAGCTGCTATGAACACAGTTTAGAAAGTATCCTTTTGGTATGATGGAGCATCATTTGGGCATACGCCAGTAATGTTAGCTGGGTCTGGGTCTTGAGACAGAACTATTCTCATTTTTTTTTTGAGAAACCACCAAATTGATTTCCAGTGGTTGTACAAGTGTGTACTCCTACAACCAGTGTGTGTGTGTGTGTGTGGGGGGGGGTGTCCCCCTTGCTTCATGTCCTTGCCAGCATGGATATCACTTGAGTTCATCTCAGTGATGCAGGGATGGTTCAATATACAAAAAACATCAACATAATCTACTGTATAAACAAAATTAAAGAAAAATGTACATGATCATTTCATTATAGGCTGAAAAAGCCTTTGACAAAATCCAACACCCATTCATGTTAAAAGTCTTGGAGAATCCAGACATTGTGGGGTAAGCCTGTAATTCCAGCATTTAAGGAAGTGAGGCAGACTGACATCTGTGAGTTCAAGGCCAGCCTGGTCTACAAAGCAAGTCCAGGAGAACCATGGCTACACAGAGAAATCCTGTCTCCAAAAACAAAACAAACCAGAACTACCCCACCCCCCAAAATACAAACAAACAAAATGAAATGAAACAAACAAAAAGTCTTGGAGATATATTAGAGATATTAGGCACATGCCTAAACACAATAAATGCAATATACAGTAAGCAAATAGCCAACATTAAACTAAAAGGAAAGAAATTTGAAGAAATTCTATTAAAATAAGGGACAAGACAAGGCTACTGACTCTGTACATATCTATACAACATAGAACTTGAACTTCTAGCAAGAACAATAACAGCTAAAGGAGATTAAGAGGATACAAATTGGAATGGAGCAAGTCAAAGAATCGCTATTTAGATAATACATAATTGACCCCAAAAATTTTCCCAGGGAACTCCTACAGCTGACAACACCTTCATCAAAGTGGCTGGTACAAAATTAAATCAAAAAAGAAAAATCAGTTGCTCTACTTTCTACAAGTGATAAATGATATGAGAAAGAAATTAGGGAACACCCTTCACTATAACCACAAATAATATAAAATGTCCTGGTGTATCTCTAACCAAGCAGGTGAAAGACCTGTGTGACAAAAACTTTAAGTCTCTGAATAAAGAAAAATGAAGATAGCAGAAGATGGAAAGATGCTCATGGATCAGTAAGACTACCATAATAAAAACAGGCATTTTACCAAAAGCAATCTAGAAAGTCAATGCAATTTCCATCAGAAATCCAAAACAATTTTTTACAGACATGGAAAGACCAATTCTCACCTTCATATGGAAAAACAAAAAACCCAAGAGAGCTAAAATAGTCCTGTATAATAAAAGCACTTCTGGATATATCACTATCCCTGACTTCAGAGCAAAAGTAATCAAAACTACATGATACTGGCATCAAAACAAACAAGTTGATCAATGGAATGGAATCAAGGACCCAGAAATAATCCACATACCTGTAGACACTTGATTTTTGTCAAAAAAAAAAGCCAAAAACTATATAATGAAAAAAAGATAGTAAATTCCACAAATGGTACTGGTCCAAATGGATGTCTGAATGTAGAAGAATGCAAATAGATCCATATTTATCACCCTGCACAAAGCCCAAGTCCAAGTGGATAAAAGACCTCAAGATGAAACCTGATACACCAAATCTAATAGAAGAGAAAGCCATGAACTCAGTGGTCAAGAGACAGCTTCCTGAATAAAACACTAACAGCTCAGGCTCAAAGATCAACATTCAATAAAGGGAACCTCGTGAAATTGAAAAAGTTTCTGAAAGGCAAAGAACATCATCATTAGGACAAAAGCGCAGCCTCTAGAATGAGAAAAGATCATCACTGTTATTTTCAGTGTAACACGTATGTCTAAAAATACATCACACAATACAGGAAAATATTTAAATATCTGGTAAGAATAAGTAAACATGTAAACTTTGTTCATTTCTGAGCGTTTCAGGTATGCCACACCAAGAACTCACAACTTAATTTCCATTCATGTGTCATAGCATTTGTCATTTCCACATCAACTTCAGAAAACTCTCAAACTAAAGAAGTCATATCCTACACCTAACAGTGTGCTGATATCCAAAACATATAATGAACTCGAAAAAGTAGACACGGACAAACCAACTCACACCATTTGAAAAACTGGGTACAGAGCTGAACAGAATTCTCAACAGAAGAATATCTCATGGCCAAGAAGCAGTTAAAGAAATGGACAATTGTCCTTAGTCATCAGGGAAATGCAAATCAAAACAACTCAGAAATTCCATCTCATACCTGTCAGAAAAGCTAAGATCAAAAACTCAAGTGACAAAATATCTTTAAACAATAAGACGAGTACTTTTACAGTCTCATGTAGAAAATAGAGTGATGACAAAGCAGTTTCTAGAACTCTGTACTCACTTGTGTGCACAAACTATCATAGTAAAGTCTCAGAAAAAAAAAATGGAGTTGACACATGGTGACCTTGTGGTATCGGAAGGAAAACTCATTCTTATATTTGTTCCTTTAATTTTTACATTTGCCTGGACACTCTTATGACTGATATTACTGACTTAATTTTGTTATTTTCAGTGTAACACGTATGACTAAAAAATATCACACAATACAGGAAAATATTTAAATATCTGGTGAGAATAAGTAAACATGTAAACTTTGTTCATTTCTGAGCGTTTCAGGTATGCCACACCAAGAACTCACAACTTAATTTCCATTCATGTGTCATAGCATTTGTCATTTCCACATCAACTTCAGAAAACTCTCAAACTGAAGAACTGACCATTATGTTGTCTTAGTAAGTTATTCTTTTCAAGCGTGTTTTTATTATTTGTGATGACCTGAGTTTCAGAGATGTCAAGTCTGGAAAGAATTCCATAATCTTCATTGCCTTCAGTAAATAGTTATTCAGCATAATATATATCCCAGACACTATATTAAGCAAAACAAGAAAAAAATATCTTTTTTTCATAGCAATTATGCTTTAAAAAGGAAAGAAGGTTAATAAAAAAATTAACTAAAATGTAAAATTTCCAGGGTGTTTTCTTTAAGTGACATTAGAGAGATTGTATAATAGTAAATGAGATGTCATTTGAGGTTGTGTCATTTTAATATAAAGAATATCTTGATTCTACATATGTTTCAGTCTTTGCCAAGCAAAATCTAGTCAAATTTTGACCAACCAAACTATATAGCACTTTCATCTAAACTCACATATGTGACATCAGGGAGGAACTAAACATATTAAACATCTTGCCTTTTATCTATTACTTGGCAACTATTTCAAAAGTGAAATGTAGGTGCTTTTTTTATATGTCTGCATCCAAATAAATTTCAAGTGTCTGATGAGTTTTGTGGTATTAAAACCGTTTCCTTTCAACTAAACAGAAAATGTTACTATAGCACAACTCCAAAACAACATTTTCTTTCCCCTTCAGTTTCCACAGTGGAAAGTTATTCCATGTACTATTTGTTTATAATTCTTATTTTTAAAAGCTTCTTCAGAATTATGAATAAAACCAGAGTTGTGTGTTTTGTTTGCAAAATTACATGAAGCACGGGGATCATCAAACTCTCCACGCAGCCTTTGGGATGCAGGAGAGATTGGAATTAATGGTCGATAACTGACAAGGCTAATAGCTAAAGCTTCCTGCATGAGTATGTATGAAGAGATGACAGGGGATGGATTGGAGGTTTCCCTGTAAATAAGAATGTTTGTGGGTCATTTAGAGGAGATTCCTACTCCTGGAATCTAGACGCCCTCCCAGGAACAAAAGGACTTATAGTTGTCGGGGGGTTTGTTTGAATGCAGCACAACTCCAACACCAAGTCAATGAAGAAAAGAAAAGTTTGTTGCAATCAAGCTTTTACTGATGGAGCAGGAATGCAGAACGGCTGAAGTGTGGGCCCAAGCCAGCTCCTCCCCTCCCAGTCCCACCCTTCCCCTGGCCCTTTCTGCATGCATGCCCCTCCCCAAGTCCACTGATAGGGGACGTCCTCCTCTCCTTCTTTCTGATCTTAGTCTATCAGTTCTCATAAGAAGTGGCTGCATTGTCAGGGTTCTAGGTTGTCTCCATGAATAGTCTTTGGTTGGAGTATGAGTCTCTGGGAAGTTCCCTGTGTTCAAATTTTCTTGTTCTATTGTTCAAAATCACAAAACCCATAAATATCTGTGCCAAGTTACTGTGGGGCACATGGACCGTGCCACCAGGAGAACTGGCATGGAACTGCAGAGGTGGAGCATGTTCAAACCCCGGAAATCTTGAGATCTGTAGGAGTAAGAGCCGCTGGCTCCCCATTCTGAGCCTCCATGCCTTGGTGCATGCAGCTATGACCCTCTACTGTGACTGTTTAGATAGTCCCTATGATCCAGCACCTGCAATTCCTCCTACGCAAATAGAGCTTCCCCAGCATCTTAGCCCCAGCCAATGAAATGCATTCACCCTGAAAACTTTCCGCTCCCCAAGGTTCACATATACTTGTTCACCATGAAATAAACACACATAATCTTTTTCACTAAATACCATGTAAGAGTTGCTGTTTTATTGTGATAGCTCTGAGTTAAGAGAGCTATAATGTTAACATCCTCAGAGACCGCCTTCTCCTCCCCACGTTTGGCCCTCCCAGCTCATCCTGGCTCTTGCACGCGCCACCAGTTCCAGACTCAGCTCAACTATTCATAGCTCAGTGTGCAGTGGCACCCAGAGAAGAAGCAGAATGTGGAAGGACAAGTTACAGCTACATTTTCCACCAAACAGGATTCAGGGATAGGGGACTTACCTAGGAACAGGTCCACAGATCTTTCTAGTCAAACTCCTATTCAAAATGGAAGTTTTATTCAAATGGCATCAGTTTAGTTCCTTCTCACATACTCAGGGATCTGTAAGTAATAAAGTAATATTTAATTTCCTTGAGTATTACTCTATTATATAACAGGGAAAATATGATGTTTGTGTGCAAAATAAAGTAAAATATGAAGGAAAGTACTGTAAACCTTTGTACTACTTCTAAAGTGTCTGGATAAAACAGAATCTGAAAATTACGGGTGTATCTAAGGAGAGATTATGCTCCTGTGTCTGCTCAGACTAGTAGGAACTAAAATAACCTCATTACTTACTGTCAACGTGGAATTCCCCTGCCCCTATTTCTGCATAAGGAGCAACCAGATGTTCAGCTAGTAGAGTTAGGATATGGATGTAGGTAGTATCATAGAAGCCAAACTTTTAATCATCTCTGGAGAAAATTTGTGAGAGTGTGTAAACTCTTAATCAATACTAGATAAAAATCTGTTTTTAGTAGCTACAAGATATGAATTTTTTAATAATTTATTTTATGTTACGTGCATTAGTGTGAAGGTGTCAGATCCTTTGGAACTGGGGTTACAAACAGTTGTGAGCTACCATGTGGATGCTGGGGATTGAATCTGGGTCTTTTGGAAGATCAGACAGTGCTCTTAAACACTGAGCCATCTCTCCAGCCCCCTTGAATTTTTTTATAAAAATGTTCCCTATGGCTTCAGCGCAGAATTCTACCACACCTTCAAAGAAGAGCTAACACCAATTCTCCTCAAACTATTCCACAAAATAGAAACAGAAGG
>REGO01000425.1:565359-616312 GCA_010120015.1 Rhombomys opimus | reverse complement strand
GAAGGAGAAAGACAAACACGGTATATACTCACTTATATAGACCTATAAGATATGATAAACATAATGAAATCTATACACCTAAAAAAGATAATCAAGAGAGCTGACATGGGGTAAGATGATCAATCCTCGTTTAGAAAGACAGATGGGATATGCATTGAACATATGACAGGAGTCTACCGAGCGCATCTGAAAAACTCTAACTAGCAGTGTTTTCAAAGCAAAGACTCATGACCAAACCTTTGGCAGAGTGCAGGGAATCATAAGAAAGAAGGCGAGTTAGTCTGATGGGGAAAGGATAGGAGCTCCACAAGGACCAAACATATCTGGGCACAGGGTCTTTTCTGAGACTGACATTCAACCAAAGACCATCTATGGACATAACCTTCAACCTCCACTCAGATGTAGCCTGTGGTAGCTCAGTAACCAATTGGTTTCCCAAAGTGAGGGGAACAAGGACTATTTCTAACAGGAACTCAATGACTGGCTCTTTGGCTTCCCCACCCCCCAAGGGAGGAACAGTCCTGTTAGGCCACAGAGGAAGGCTTTGCAGCCAGTCTTGAAGATACCTGATATAACAGGATCAGATGAATGGGGAAGAGGTCCCCCCCTATCAGTAGACTTGGAAAGGGGCATTGTGGAGATGAGGGAGGGAGGGAGGAACTGGGAGGGAATGAGGGATCGGGACATGGCTGGGATACAGAGTTAATAAAATGTAACTGATAAGAAAAAAATAAAATTAAATCAAAAGAAGGCTAGCTAGTCTTTTATTAAAGAAGATAAAAGACGATGTATCATTGATGGGCTAAAGGAAAACATGCACACTACAATGTAAGAAGGTTTCAAAATTAACTTGCTAACTAAATATATGTCCTTGACATTTGTATTTAAATAAATAAACATGTATAATTCTTGAAAAAAATAATTTAGTTTATCTTATGTGCATTAGTGTGAATGTGTCTGATCCTTTGGAACTGGGGTTACAAACAGTTGTGAGCTGCCATGTGGATGCTGGGAATTGAATCTGGGTCCTTTGGAAGATCAGACAGTGCTCTTAACCACTGACCCATCTCTCCAGCCCCCTTGAAATTTTTTTTTTATAAAAATGTTCCCTATAATTAATAAATAGGTATTGTCCTTACATTAAGACATTAAGACAAATTTTGGATAATCTTATTAACATTTTCTATGCATAGATATGCTTTATTAATATTTTCATAATGGAATGAATCCACTATGACTTTAACTAAAGGAGAAATGATCTGAGGTAGATTCAGAAATTGAGTTTTATGATCATAACCACCATCTTTCTGAATGCATGTTTATATTCACTTCATTTTTCAGACAACAGTTCCAGGATTAAACATATTCTACTCTAGTGGATATTCCTACGTATTGAGTTAGTGAGTTGGCTGTATTTTCATCTGTGAAAACATTCTACAACTCACAAAACTATATATATTTAATTTTTCTTAAATACTCTTTCTGTACTAGGGAAATGAGTATGTTGGTTTTTACTCAAGAAATACCCTAAAAATTATTGGCATGTATCCCATGTTTAAAGGAAAAAACAACTGGCTTACCATAAATATGAAATTTTCTCCAGTACTACTTAAAGTACACACAGACAATACAAAGGATTATAATACTCATTGTAACATTTGTTGACACAGTGAGTTTTAATTTAAGTATATTTTTAGGCTTAAACATCATTCTGAATATTCAACTAGACATGTTGAATATTTCCCTTTAATATACAACATCACACTCTAAAAAAGTCAGACAATGGAAACAATAAAACTCGAAATTTCAGGCTGCAGAGATGGCTCAGAGGTTAAGAGCACTGGTTGCTCCTCCAAAGGTCCTGAATTCAATTCCCAGCAACCACATAGTGGCTCATGGCCATCCATAATGAGATCTGGTGCCTTCCTCTGGCCTACAGACATACGTGCAGGCTGAATACTGTATAAATAATAAATAAGAAATGAATCTTAAAAAGAAAGTTATTCTAAAAACCAGAAATTTCATGTGAATTTTATTAATGATCTAAAAACTGGTACGTCCAGAGTATCTGATGCTATTTTAATTTTTGACACCTATGACATTAAGATGAAACATTTCATTATCTATTTCAGAAGTGGTCACTGGTCTCCTCTTCAGGCAGCATGCTTAAGAAAGAATGTGCAATGGTGACAAAATGACACAAGTATTGCTTAAATTGAGTATCTGGTCCAAAACGAGTCTGACCTTTAAATATCACTATAAATGTGAATATTAAATATTACAGTATAGATCAGTATGTAAAGTATATGGTAACATGACAAACATAAATATTAGCTTAAACTCCTATAAATATTGAAAACAATGTATACATGAAATATTTCCTTTAAATAGTTAATACCATTACATAATCTACAATATGTCACTGAAGCTTGAATGAAGAGTTTCAAAAAGTTTACTAACGTGTTAGTCTGTATGTGTTTGTGTGCATAAAGAATAATTTATTGTTTATTAGCATTATTTAGTGACTGATATTCTTGTCAAGTACCTCAATTTATTTCATGGTAAACTTCTTGAAAGTATGTAATGTATATTATGCAATTTTTGTTCTACCAAGAGCAATATATAAATGAAAATTAATATGAAACTTGAAAAAAGAAAAAGAATATTTATGGGCACCTAGATTAGAATCAAGATGTTTCTCTAAGTCTTTTGGTTCATGTGTATTTTAGAATGTGTTGATAGATGTTAAAATGTATCATTGAAAAACATTTCTTAGTGATAAGGAAAAATTCACAAAAATGCATGAAACTGACTACTGCAACCTCTGTATTTCCAATTTTAGAGAGCCCTACTGTAAAATATTTTTTTCTCTGTGAAATATTTTGTACTTCTAGAACAGTACCTTTGCAACTTTTTACCCTGGCAGAACTTCAACAGTACATAATCCAGAGAGTCCATTTCTGTATTAATAAAGTTGAAGGGACTGAGAAGTAGAAATATAAAAACACCCAAGGAGGAATGTTATTCATCATTTAGAATGGGAAAAAAATGTTGTGAGATAAGTTATAGAATCTGAGCAGAATGACTACATAGATGTAGTCATGCTTAATAAAATATCTTAGTGAGTATTCTTTATTTTATACATTAATCTACATATTAATCTGCATTAATCTACACATAAAAAAACAACAGGCTTGCATTTTCACCTACAGCCCTTTAAAGCAATATTAGAAAACTAAACAACAATTCCCTTACCGGAACATGAGAAGTTAGCATTTCAGAAAAAGTTAGAACCAAGGTGATTCACAACAAAATTTCTGAATTGTCAATCTACACATACATGGACATACTTACTTTAAGAAATAAAAATACATTGTCAGAGATTATATGGGCTTTCATGGCACATGTCTTTAATCTCAGCATGAAGGAGGCAGAGGCAAGGAAGTATCTGTGAGTTCATGGCTAGTCTGGTGTACAGAGTGAGTTCCATGAAAGCCAGCACTACACAGAGAAACCATGTCTCAATAAATAAAACAAACAAACAAACCAAAAATTTTTTTTTCCATTGTGCCAAAACTGTGGTTAATACAAGGCAAACTGAGAGAAGCTAAAATCAATATAGCTCAGGCATTTGGAGCACATTGTACAATGAAACACAGAGCAAAAAGCAAAATAAGAACAAAAGAAAAGTTTAAAAACACATCATTAATTTAGAAACTTTAAAAAGTAAATTCAATAAGGACCATACATTGGTAAGATAAAACAAATAATGGACATAATTTAATATCTATTATTTGTTATTTATGCTGTTTTACTAGTCACTAAAATTATTTTACATATAGGTTGTGTGTTTATGTCTATATGTATGTTTCTGTAGGTATGTATGTGTCTCTGTGTGACCTTGTAAAAATGTGTGATTTCTGTGTGTGCATGTGTGTTTGTATGTTTAATTTTGTACGTGTGTGTCTGTATGTATATTTGTGCATTAATCTGTGAGTGTGCATTTTTGTGTGTGTGTGCATTTATATGGGTGTGTTTATGTATGTGTATTTGCGTCTGTCTGTCTATGGCTATGTGTGGCTATGTGTACATGATTGCATGAGCCTGTGTAGGCCAGAAGCATTGAGGGTGCAGGGTTTGGTATTCACTGGTGGTTAACACCCAGTAATTGTAGGCTCTGAAATTTTAACTCAGGTCCTCCACAAGAACAGGGCGTGGTCCTAAGCACCGAGTCATGAGTAGCTATGATTGTTACTCTTATTAATATCTGTAATAAAAGTCAATACAGAAATTCCATAATTCCTTGTTTTTAATAGCTAAGTAGTATTCCATTGTGTAAACGTACCACAATTTCTGTATCAATTCCTCAGTGGGGTTGTTTCTACTTTCTGGCTATTGAGAATGAAGCTGCTATGAATATGGTTGAGAAAATTTCCTGTTGTGTACTTGAGCATATTTTGGATATATGCCTAGGAGTGGTATAGCTGGATCTTGAGGTAGCACTATTCATAATTTTCTGAGAAAGTGCCAGATTGATTTCCAAAGTGGTTGTACAAGTTTACAATCCCACCAGCAATGGAGGCGGGTTCCTCTATCTCCATATCCTCTCCAGCACATTTTGCCCCTTGAGATTTTGATCATAGCCAATCTGATGTGTGTAAGGTGAAATCTCAGGGTCGTTTTGATTTGCATCTCTCTGGTGGCTAAGGACGTTAAGCATTTCATTAAGTGTTTCTCTGCCATTCAACAGTCCTCTGTTGAGAATTCTGTTTAACTCTGTACCCCAGTTATTTTTTTTGAATTTTGAATAGTTTATTAGAACATATTACAATAGAGCAAAAGGACATTTAAGATTTGTTACAACACTGTACCTCAATTAACTGGCTAATTGGTTCCAAAGCCAATTCTGACCACTGCTCATAGAGTTTGAGAAATACTCATGTGGATTTGGGTGATTCATTATTCATGCTTTTACATAAGGACTCTCAGTCACACGTGAAACCCACACATGCAACCGTGGATCAGCTCTTGCTTTCAATTTCCCTGGAATGTTTGTTGATTTTAAAAGCGCTCTCTTTCAAAAGTGTCCTTATTAATTAAATCAACCAGTCGGCCACCTTCCCTGTTTCTAACTCAGCACTCAAGTTTAAACTTGGTTCTGGAGTCAGCTTACCAATCTTGGCTTAGGTAACATTAGTCACTCAGAGCAAATTATGGCATTTGAACAGCTGTCTTGGTACTGAGCGTCCAGGCCTATGGTCCTGAAGAACAGACAAGGGGGTAGGTGGGGAAGGGAGGCCATTTTCTTTTAAATTTCTGAAAATCTACTCTCTGCCCCAGACTTTTACAAAGAATATCTCTTGATTTTTCTGAGAAGCTTATTAGTGTGTTCTGCAAGGCTAAGAATTGGTCAAAGACCATTCTGCTAAGAGGTGGTAGAGCTGGGACAAGAGCCTAAGCAATGACCCTGGAGAGTCTTTGCTTGCGTGCTGTCCTGGATACATCTCCCCTAAACTTCTGACCCCCAAATATAGGTGCTATCCTCCCAGGTTTGCTTTCCAGAGGGCAAACCCGAGACCCAAGAAGGTGAAGTTCTCTACATAAACTAAGCACAGCCTCTGGACGTGAATTTCACAGTCCTGGGAGGATTATTTCACCTAACATCCATTCACCATTGTCCATCCACCTATCCATTCACCCCTCCATTTATTAACTGAAGATGGTGTCAAGCACTCACTCTGCTCTGGGGACTGCCTTGTTTCTAGAGATGAAGTAAGTTGTGTAAACTGTAGTCCCTGATCTATTTTAATTTTTTTAACTCTTTCTTAATTACACTTTATTCACTGTGTATCCCCCCTGTGGTTCCCTCCCTCCTCCCATCCTAACCCCTCTCTTCCTCCACCCTGTGCATGCATGCCCCTCCCCAAGTCCACTGATAGGGGAGGACTTCTTTTCCTTCCTTTTGATCCTAGTCAATTAGGTCTCATCAGGAGTGGCTGCAGTGTCTTCTTCTGTGACCTAGTAATGCTGCTTCCCCCTCAGGGGGAGGTAATTAAAGAGCAGGCCAATCAGTTCATTTCAGAGACAGTTCCTGTTCCTATTACAATGGAACCCACTTGGATACTGAACTGCCATGGACTATGCAGGGGTCTTAGGTTATCTCCATAGTCCTTGGTTGGAGTATCAGTCTCAAGAATGACCCCTGTGCTCAGATTTTTTTGGTTCTGTTGCTCTCTTTGTGGAGTTCCTGTCCTCTCCAGATCTTACTGTTTCCCACTTCTTTCCTAAGATTCTATGCGCACTGCCCAAAGGTTGACTATAGGTCTCAGCATCTGCATTGATAGTCTGCAGGGCAGAGCCTTTCAGAGGTCCTCTGTCTCAGGTTCCTGACTTGTTCCCTCTTTTCTCCTTCTTCTGATGTCCATCCTCTTTGCCTTTTTGGATAGGAATTGAGCATGTTAGCAAGAGTCCTCCCTCTTGATAAGTTTCTTTAGGTGTACAGATTTTAGTAGGTTTATCCTATATTATATGCCTATATGAGTGAGTATATACCGTGTGCATCCCTCTGCTTCTGGGATAGCTCACTCAGGATGATCTTTTCAAGATCGCACCAGTTACCTGCAAATTTCATGATTTCTTTGTTTTCTTTTATTGCTGAGTAATATTCCATTGTGTAGATATACCACAATTTGTGCATCCATTCCTCCACTGAGGAGCACCTGGGCTGTTTCCAGCTTCTGGCTATTACAAATAAGGCTGCTACAAACATGGTTAAGCAAATGTCCTTATTGTGTACTTGTGACTCTTTTGGGTATATGCCTAAGAGTGGTATAGCTGGATATTGAGGAAGAGCTATTCCTAGTTGTCTGAGAAAGTGCCAACCAGTTTTTAATTGGATTACTTGATTTGTTGGTGTTTAACTTCTTGATTTCTTTATATGTACTGGATATTAGCCCTCTGTCAGATACAGGGTTGGTGAAGATACTTTCCCAATCTGTAGGCAGGTGTTTTGTTTTCATGACAGTGTCCTTTGCTTTACAGAAGCTTTTCAGTTTCATGAAATCCTATTTATTGATTGCTGATCTTAGAGCTGTTGGTGTTCTGTTCAGGAAGTTGTCTCCTGTGCCTATGAGTTCAAGCCTCTTCCCCACTTTTTTTTTTTCTAACAGGTTTAGTGTGTCTGGTTTTATGTTAAGGCCTTTTATCCACTTGGACTTGAGTTTTTGTGAAGGGTGATAAATATGGATCTATTTACATTTTTCTACATAAAGACAACCAATTAGACAGGCACCGTTTGTTGAAGATGCTGTCTTTTTTCTATTGTATGGTTTTGGCTTCTCTGTCAAAAATCAAGTATCCGTAGGTGTGTGAGCTTATTTCTGTGTCTTCTATTCAATTTGTTTGATCCACCATTCTGTTTCCGTGCCAGTACCATGAAGTTTTTATTACTGTTGCTGTGTAGTATAGCATGAGATCAGGGATGGTGATACCTCCGAAGGATATAATTATACAGTATTGTTTTAGCTACTTTGGGTTTTCTGTGTTTCCATATGAAATTGAGAATTTTTCTTTCAAGTTCTGTAAAGAATTGTGTTTATATTTTGATGAGAATTGCACTGAATTTGTAGATTGCTTTTGGCAAACCACTTTTACTATGATAATCCTATTGATCTAAGAGTTTGGGAGATCTTTTTATCCTCCGGTTTCTTCTTCAATTTCTTTCTTCAGAGAAATGTTTTTTTCAAACAAGTTTTTGGCTTGCTTGATTAGAGTCACACCAAGGTCCTTTATGTTATCAGTGCCTATTGTGAAGGGTGTTGTTTTCTAATTTCTTTTTCAGCCCTTTTGTCTTTTGTATACAGGTGGGCTACTGATTTGCATGAGTTAGTTTTGTTTCCAGCCACTTTGTGGAAGCTGGTTTTGTTGTTTGTTTGTTTGTTTTGTTTTTTTTTATAGTTGAGAAGCCTGTTAACTTTATTCTTTTATTAAATTTTTACTTTTTTACATTAATTGCATTTTATTTGCTTTGTATCCCAGCTCATGCCCTCCCAATCAAATCCTTGTTCCCTTATCTCCTCCCATGTTCCTCTCCAAGTTTACTGATGAGGGAGGACCTCCTCCCCTTTCATCTGACCTTAGCTTATCAGGTCTCATCACAACTGGCTGCAATATCCTTATCAGCTGATGGAGTTCTCTGGTAGAATTTTTGGGGTCACTCATGTATAATACTATAGCATCACCTGCGAATATTTTTACTTCCTCCTGTAATAGTTTTTGGATTCATACATAGCTTATTTTCCAATGTAAAGTTAGAATAAAACTTATTTCTATATTTTAAATATTTAATATTTATGTATCAGAACTAACAAATGCTATCAACTATTTAATTAGTAACAACTTACTCTACCAATGTGATATAGAATGTGAAATATATAAAGTAGCATGATAAATTTGTAACTATGCTAACTTGCATCTATATCATCTCGATTACCTCATATTGTTGTCACTGAAAGTGTTCAGTGATTAAATATTTCTAAATTTGAAATATTGTATACTATATTCAAAATTATTTTCTTTAAATCATCCATGTTCATAGCAGCTCTATTCATAATAGCCAGAATCTGGAAACAATCCAGATGGCCCAACTGAGAAATAAATACAGAAACTATGGTGCATTTACTCAATGAAATACTATTCTGCAATTAAAAACAAGGAAATCATGACATTTATAGGCAAATGTTTGGAACTATAAAAGATCATCCTGAGTGAAGTATCCCACAAGCAGAAAGATACACACTGTATATACTCACTTATAAGTGGATATTAGACATAAATGTAGGATAAATATACTAAAATCTGTACACCTAAAGAGGCTAAGCAAGGAGGAGGGCCCTGGTTAAGATGATCATTCCTCATTCAGAAAGGCAAACTGGATGGACATTGGAAGAGGGAGAAAACAGGGAACAGGAAAGGAGCTCTGAAATACTCTACGCAGCAGGGTATTGAAGCAAGTGCTGATGCTCATAGCCAAACTTTGGGCAGAGTGCAGGTAATCTTATGAAAGAAGGAGGAGATGAATGACCTGAAAAGGAGCTCTAGAAAGACAGCAACAGAACAAAAAAATCTGGGCACAGGGCTCTTTTCCTGGACTAATACTCCAAACAAGGACCATGCATGGAGATAACCTACAACCACTGCACAGATATAGCCCATGGCAGTTCAGTTTCCAAGTGGGTACCATAGTAAGGGAATAGGGACTGTCTCTGACATGAACTCAATGGCTGGCTCTTTGATCATCTCCTCCTGAGGGGGAAGCAGCCTTACTAGGCCACAGAGGAAGACTATGCAGCCAGTATTGATGAGGCCTGATAGGCTAGAGTCAAATGGAAGGGGAGGAGGACTTTCCCTATCAGCGGACTTAGGCAGGAGCATGGGAGGAGAAGTGGGAGAAAGAGTGGGATTGGGAAGGGATGAAGGAAGGGGCTGATGCTGGGATACAAAGTGAATAAATTGTAATTCATAAAAAATAAATACATTTAAAAAACCAATCTGAAAAAAAGAAAAAAATAAAAATCTCAATTTCCTCACATATTTAGCAAAAGTTATTGAAACAGTCAATCACAGCCAGGCTTTCTTTATTTGTCTTTCTCATTAATCATGATTAACACTGGATTATATCCACATAGTTACTATTGCCGATTTTTTTTCTTAAAACACAATATTTGAATTTAAATATAGTCACAATTTTTATGTATTTTCTTTAGCACATTTATGATTCATGCTTAATTCAAGCATCTGAAGAGGTAAATATCTAAGCTGTTTCCATAAAATTACAGAAACTGTCAAGCTCAAAGTATGCAGGACAGGCAGGGAGATTGCCAGGTTTTGTTCTACTGTGGCCTTCATCTGAATGGAATACAACCAACTTTGCAGAGTAGACTGACATGCTAACATTATCTAAACCTTACAGAAACATCAACAATATTTCAGCATTCATATATTAGTTAAGAATATATGACTTAACACACTTGCTATGGAAAACTACCCATTACATCTCCCAAAACCAAATTTGGAAAGGAGATTATGACACCGGAATTTTAGCCAGTGACAAACGTGAATGATATCAAATGTCAAAATCCAGCAATGACATTGCACTAAAGCAATGTATGTGTTGTTAAAATGTATATTAGTTACAAGCAGAAAAAAAATGGACAACACTAAAGACAGATGCAAAACCTTGTCCTTAGTCTCATTTTTCAAACTGCCTTAGTATCTTGACAAAACCTAGGGACAGTTTTCCTGCATATATATATATATATATATATATATATATATATATATATATATATACACACACACACACACACACACATATATTTCTTTTTTAACAATGGATATTGCAGATTTTATGACAGTTTAAAATATAACTTCTTTTTACATTCTTTCAAAAATTCATGAACACATTAATGACTAGAGGTTTATGAGTGCTTGAATTTTTATCTAAAGTTATTCAGTTAATATATATCTATAAATCAGCAATCAATGATGAAAATTAGTGAAACATATTCAAGTTCTATGACAGTCTCAATAATACATTTGACCTAAAATGATTCATATCAAATATGAATTCAATACTTAATTTGGCTTTTGTATTTTTACATTTCAAAATCTGAGGATGAATTCCTAGTCTGATCTAGTTGTCATCAAGTCTTTTCTGTTTTGTTTTTCTAGGCAGGGTTTCTCTGTGTAGCCTTGGCTGTCCTCAACTAGCTTTGTAGACCAGGCTGACCTCTGAAAACTTACAGAGTTCAACCTGACTGCCTCTCTGAGTCCTGGGGTTTCAGGCATGTGCTATTATGCCCAGCTATCAATGAAATGTTTTCAGAAAATTCTTAATAGTATCAATTTGGCTCCTTTTCTTAAAGCCATAAATCTGGGAAAATGTTTGAAAACTTTAGCAACAAATTAATACAAATTTTAGGCTTTGTTGGCCTTACTAAGTTTTTTTTTCCTCTTTATATTCTTTTTTAAATATTTTAATTTTTATTATTTATTACAACTTATTCAATTTGTATCCCGACTGTGGCCTCCTCCCTTATCTCCTTCCAATCTGACCCTCCCTCCCTATTCTCCCTCTATGCTCCTCCCCTAATACACTGATTGAGGGGGTCCTCCTCCCTTCTATTTGACCCTAGCCTACCAGATCTCATATGGGCTGTCTACATTGTCTTCCTCTATGGCCTGGCAAGGCTTCACCCCCACCCCTGGGGTGGTTTTCAGCAAGCCAGCCACTGAGTTCATGCCAGAGAAAGTCCCTGCTCCCCTAACTAGGGACCCAACCTGGAGACTGAGTCTACGGGCTAGATGAGAGCTGGGATTTGGGTCTTCTCCATTGCATTGTCCTTGGTTGGGGTATCATTCTCTTCAGGACCCTCAGGCTCAGTTTTTATAGATATGTTCATCTCCTTGAGGATCTCCTGTCCCCTCTAAATCTTTCTATCTCCCCCTTCTTCCATAAGATTTCCCGCACTCTGCCCAAACTTTGACTATGAGTCTCAGCACCTATTTTGGTACCTCCATCAGTAGAGTCTTTCAGAGGCCATCTGTGGTAGGCTCCTGGCCTGTCCTCTGTCTTCTACTGCTTCCGATGTCTATCTGGATTGTGCCTCTGAATGAGAACTGAGCATCTTCCCTAGGGTCTTCCTTGTTGTTTAGCAACTTTAGAAGTATAGATTTTAGTATGTTTATTCTATGTTATATGGCTAATATGCACTTATAAGTGAGTATATACCATATGTGTCTTTCTGCTTCTGGGTTACTTCACTCAAGATGGTCTTTTTTAGTTCAAAGCATTTGCCTGAAAATTTCATGATTTCCTTGTTTTTAATAGCTGAGTAGTATTCCATTGTGTAAATTAACCACAATTTCTGTATCCATTCTTCCACTCAGTGACAGCTAGGTTGTTTCTAGTTTCTGGCTATTATGAATAGAGCTGCTTGAACATGGTTGAGCAAATGTCCTTGTTGTATAGTTGAGCATATTTTGGATATATGCCTAGGAGTGATAGAGCTAGTTTCATATTTATCACCCAGCACAAAACAAAAGTATAAGTGGTCAAAGTCTTCAACATAAAATCAGACACACTAAACCTGTTAGAAGAATAAAAAGTGGGGAAGAGCCTTGACCTCATTGGCACAGGAGACAACTTCCTGAATAGAACACCACCAGCACAAGCTCTAAGATCAACAATCAATAATTTGAATCTCATGAAACTGAAAATCTTCTTTAAAGCAAAGGACACTGTCATCAAAACAAAGCCACAGCCTACAGATTGGGAAAGGTTCTTCACCAACCCTGAATCTGACAGAAGACTAATACCCAGAATATACAAAGAACTTAAGGAGTTAAATGCCAACAAACCAAGTAATCCAATTAAAATATGGGGTAAAGAGTTAAGCAGAGAATTCTCAGCAGAGGAATACTGAATGGCAGAGAAAACACTTAAAGAAATGTTCAGTGTCCTTAGTCATCAGAGAGATGCAAATCAAAACAAACCTGAGATTTCACCTTATACTTATCAGAATGTCTAAGTTCAAAAACTCAAGTGACAACACATGATGGAGAGGTAATGGAGAAAGGGAAACCCTTCTCCATTGCTGGTGGGAATGTAAACTGTACAACCACTTTGGTAATCAATCTGACGCTTTCTCAGATGATTGGGAATAGTGCTACCTCAGGATCCAACTATACCACTCCTTACCAAGTTTTGATGTCAAATTTGTTAACTTTGGTCATATTGTGAAAGCAGTTTAGACCAAGCACAGTGAAATAATATGGCTATGAATCAATAAATCTGTATTTTCGAAGAACACAGTGGGTCCTATCTGGCTTCAGATCTAAAGTTATAATGTAAAAACTTGAAGCATGGCTGATCAGAGAGATACTTGTGTAAAGTCTGTTTAGTACTTTCAAGTATTATTAAAATCATCATAATACAACATTTCCTGTTAAAAATAATGGTTATAAATCCCAAGTTGATACAGCCTCAATGGAGAAGAAAATCTTTGTGAGGAATCAAGTAAGTTGCTCTGGCCTATAAACACGTCCATCAATGATTGTCTTGATTAATTTAACTGTTGTGCGAGGACTCAACCCACTATGAGCAGAATATTTCCTAAGCAAAGCTCATCCACGGAGTGCACAAAGGTATGAAAATTGAGTTGAGCTTGGACAAGGAAGTGAGCATGTGTACACTGCTCTTTCTGCTGCTGACTGTGGGTGTGATATGATCAGCTCCCTCAAGCTCCTTCTTCTCTCTTTCCATGGTGATGGACAATAATCCGAAATTTGTAAATTAAATTTATAACTTTCTCCTCTAAATTGCTTTTGGAAGTTATGTTATCACAGCAACTGAAATGAAACTAGGACAGGATAAAAGAGAAGACTTTCTTTCACCATAGAATAAGACTTTAAAACATTGCCCCCTTACTTCTTTGTTTAAGCAAGAACAATAACTTGGTACTTGTATTGCTGTCAGGATGAAGCCCATTTTTATCAGGAGAGTAATGCCAACAAGATGGATTTTACTTACATTTTTAATTGACGAAATTTCCAAATTTCAATGTAAAGAGATACTCAGAAAATCATAACAATATTCCAATTTCACTTTACTGAGAATACTAACAAATTGAAATGTAACCTGTTGGTGAGCTAAAAGTGTTATATATTTAAATCTTGGATAGGTGCTTATTGAGCATATTGAACATGAGATCAGAATGCAAATGTTTAGAGTGTGTGATTTCTTTTCTTACTCAACTATAATATATGCTATTGATCTGTTTAAACAGCATCCTCCAACATCAGTTTACTACATAATGAGGAAAAACAGCTAATATCCTTTCCACTGTTCTCTGGAAGGATTCAGTTATGTTGTTAATGCATACTGTCTGCCTAGGCCTGGTGAAGAAAATAAGATCTGTTTTAGCCCCTACAATCCCAATGTTTGCTTCCTAAAATCCTAATATGTTACGTTTAACTCATTTTTAATTTATTAACGTTCACACAAGGACAGTGGCAAAGAATTTGAGAATGGGTGACATTGAGCTGTATAGAATTACAGATGTTTTATCTTTTTGATCCTAGCAAATGCCAAGATTATACAACTTAACACATAATACATCATAACCCTTATCAAAGTTTTACTTTGTTGACCTGTCACACTTGATAGAAAAAGAAAATAATGTTATGTAGAATTTTATTTGCCTCATTCTTCAGAGACCTAGAAGTCAAAATATTTTACTGTGCTCAACAAAACAGATTTAGAAAGCCTTGGAGGTGCCAAGAGCAGTTGAGAAAACAAGTACATATGAACACATAAATTCACTGCTGTTGATTGTGATACCTCCTTCTAACTTTGCTGTGAGGATTCATGAAATTGCCCTTCTTAAAATATCCTTGAAGGAAATGAATATTTGAAATTTTTGAGATTTAGAACTAAGTATTCTTCCCTTGAAGATTATTCCTACCATTGTGAAACTTCAGTATCCATATCTCAGTTTGTGAAAGTATGTGTTAGTACTCAAGGTTTTCATGTAGGATTTACAATACAGCCATCTCATGTAGCTGATAACTATCAAACCTTTCACTTTTTCTTGCAAAACATTTTCAAAATCCCGTTTTTAGCTTTTTGAAATATGTAAAAGTATTACTTTGTCTATTACCTTCTATGCAGAATATATCATAACTTATTACTAATTATATAACATTTCTCTTTAATAAACCTTTTCCTTTTCCCCTATATCCATGGCTTTCCCCAGCTTCTGGTACCCACCATTTTACTTTCAAACTCTTTGCGATTAACTATTTTAAAGTCTTCATGAATGAAATCATTTTACCCGACATTATAACCTCCAGTTCATTCCATATTGTTGAAAATACAGAATTAGATATATTTTGATGGAATAATATTTAATTATTATAGTTATTTATTTTATTTAGTAAATTATTTTCTAATTAAAACAATTCATAGCGTCCATGTGATGTGCTTATTGTTGGAACTGAAGATATTTCTTATTCTGAGACAATCTGAACAAAAACCCACTAATTTGTCATTACCATCTAAGAACTTCCAATGGCTAGCTTAAACATTTATGCTTTCTCTTCTGTATTAATTAGGATTTCTACCCTGTGATCAAACACTGTGCTCAGAAACAACTTGAGGAGGAAAGAGTTTATTTCATCTAGCAACACTAAGGTCACTCTCCATCCCTGAGGGAAATCAGTGTAGAACACAAGGAAGGAACCTAGATGCAGAAACTGAAGAAGAAGGTATAGAAAAATCCTTCTTACTGGCTTTCTCCTCTTGGCTTGTTCAGCTTGTTTTCTTATACTACCTAGGACAATCCGCCCAGCGGTAACACTATCCCACAGTGAGCTATGCATTTCTACAGTCATCAACAGTCAGGAAAGTGCACTACACACTTGACTACTGGCAAATATTTAAAGACAGTTCATTAACTGTGAGTCCTTTTCCCTTGATAACTCTAGCTTGTGTGAGGTTGACAAAAGACTAGCAACTCAATTAGCTCCTTCTTAAATTGATATACAAACACATCAATAGTCAAATGGATTCTTTTTATTTATTTGTCCCCAGTTGTCATGTTAATATTAATGCCATAATGTAAAACATAGTCTGTCTTTAAAAGTCTCATAGTCTTTAAAATTCAAATCCTTAAAAGTTCAGTCCTTTAAAATAGTCAAAGCCTTTTTTAAAAATTGAAAGTTACTTAAAAATCCAGTCTCTAAAATTACAGGTTCTCCAAAATAACCAAAGTTTCTCACCTATGGGTGCCTATAAAACCTAAAAAAAAAAAAAAAAGTTAAGTATTTCCTCCTCCAATAGGTAAGAACTAGGACATAGTCGCAATCAAATCTAAGAAGCCAATTCAACCTTAAAGAAAATGAGTCCTTCCGGAGCCTACCACAGAGGACCTCTGAAAGACTCTACCCAGCACTGTATCAAAGCAGATTCTGAGACTCATAACCAAACCTTAGTCAGAGTGAAGGGAATCATATGAATAAAGGAGAAGTTAGTATCACCTGCAGAGAACAGGAGCTCCACAAGGACCAAATATATCTGTGCAAAGGGGTCTTTTATGAAACTGTTTCTCCAAACAAGGACCATTTATGGATATAACCTAGAGCCCTTGCTCGGGTGTAACCCATGGTAGCTCAGTAACCAAGTGGGTGTCCTAGTAAGAGGAACAGGGACTATTTCTGACATGAACTCAATAGCAGGCTCTTTGACAACCCCCTGCCCCCTGAGGGAGGTACAGCCTTGCTAGGCCATAGAGGAAGACATTTCAGCAAGTCCTGGTGAGACCTGATAAGCTAGGGTCAGATGTAAGGGGAGGAGGACTTCCCCTATCAGTGGACTTGGAAAGGGGCAGGGAGGAGATGAGGGAGGGAGGATGGGATTGGGAGGGAATAAACGAGGGGACTACGGCTGGGATACAAAGTAAACAACCTGTGATTAACATAAAAATATAAATAAATAAATAAACCTCAAAAATTGAAAGAAAAATAAAAGAAAATGAGTCCTTTACATCTGAGGTCCACTTACAATCTTCTGGATTCCTAAGCACCTAAACAGGAACCTCTCTATGGCTCTTTCTTACACAACGCACAAACCAAAGCTCATGGAATCAGGCGAGATCCACTTATCATCATCCTTGGTGGCTACCCCATGCTACTGGCATCTACAAAATCTTGGGGTCTCTGCTACAGCTGGGCTGCAACTTCAATATAAACCTTTCCAGAACTCTTTTCACAGACTATAGCCCTGCTACATGGTGCCAAGCCTTAACTTCTCTCATGACTCCTTCAATCCTGTGGCTTCCACTGCAACTAAGGTTCTACCCTCACTAATGGCTCTTCCTAGTCTTTCATGTTAGTAGGACTCAGCTTATCTCCATGACTGCTTCATGCCTTCAAAACCAGTACCACCTAAGACACTCTTACATATTACCAAGTTCAGCTGTCTGTGGAAGGTATTCTTGGACCCCTCTGGACCACATTTCTGTATGCTCACCTTGAGGAAACACTTCCCATAAGAATCAAATGATGCTGGTCTCTTCTTAATCATAATTGTGTCTGAAGCTACAGGTGACCAGAACTGATTGTCCCAGCAAAGCAAAGTTGTCACTTTAGTAGTCATGTTTTTTCCTTAAGTATAGCCAATCCTTGGCTCCAGATGGCCACACTTACAGATGCTTAATTGGAAATTTCACATAAATAGTCCTGATAATCTTTACATTTCTCTGAATCTTAAAAGCCTACATTGGTAAATGAAACATTATTAAAGCTTAAATCATACATTGACCTCAACACCTAAATAGTGGGAGACTTCAACACCCCACTATCACCAAGGGATATATCATCTAGACAGAAGCCAAACAGGGAAATAAAGGCACTTACAAGCATCCTAATTCAAATGGACCTAATAGATGTCTACAGAACTTTTCACCCAAAATCAAAAGAGTATACAATCTTTTCAGCACCTCATGGAACGTTCTCCAAACTAGACCATATAGTTGGTAATAAAGCAAACCTCAACAGATACAAGAATATTGAAATAATTCCCTGTATACTCTCTGACCACCATGGACTAAAGCTGGACCTCAACAACAATGGGAATAGCAAAAAGCCTACATGTACATGGAAACTTAACAACTTACTTCTCAATGACAGCTGGGTTAAGGATGAAATAAAGAAAAAAATTAAAGACTTCCTAGAATTCAATGAAAATGAAGGCACCACACACCCAAATTTATAAGACACAATGAATACATTACTTAGAGGAAAAGTCATAGCACTAAGTGCCTTTAAGAAGAAATTTGTAACATCTCATACAAACAATTTACTGGCAAAACAAAATGTTCTAGAAAAAAAGAGAAGCAGAAACACCCAAGAGGAGCAGACTTTTGGAAATAATCAAACTCAGGGCTAAAATCAACCAATTAGAAACAAATAAAACAATTCAAAGAATCAATGAAACAAAAAGCTGGTTCTTTGAGAAAATTAACAAAATAGAAAAACCCTTAGCCAAACTAACTAAAAAGCAGAGGGTAACTATCCAAATCAGCAAAACCAGAAATGAAAAGGGGAACATGACTACAGACAATGAGGAAATCGAGATAATCATTAGGTTGTACTACAAAAGCCTATATGTCACAAAGTTCGAAAATCTGAAAAAAAAAAAAGACATTTTTCTTGATTGATTCCATATACCAAAATTAAGTCAAGATCAGGTAGAAAGATCGAACAGCCCTATATCCCCCAAGGAAATAGGATCAGCCATCAACAGCCTCCCTCCAAAAAAAGCCTAGTGCCAGATGGTTTCAGTGCAGAATTCTACCAGACCTTCAAAGAAGTGCTAAATCCAATTCTCTCCAAATTATTCCACAAAATAGAATCACAAGGAACATTACCAAACTCATTCTATGAAGCCACAGTCACCTTAATACCTAAACCACACAAAGATCCAACAAAAAAGTGAACTTCAGATGTATCTTTCATATGAACATTGATGCAAAAATACTCAGTAAAATACTTGCAAACTGAATCCAAGAACACATAAAAGATATCATTCACCATGACCAAGTAGGCTTCATTCCAAGCTTGCAAAGGTGGTTCAGTATACGCAAATCAATCAATGTAATCCACCACATAAAAAACCTGAAGGAGAAAAACTACATGGTCATCACCCTAGATGCTGCAAAAGCATTTGACAAAATCCAACACCCATTCATGTTTAAAGTCTTGGAGAGATCAGGGATACAAGGAACATACCTAAACCTAATAAAGGCAATATGAAGCAAGCCTATAGCCAACATCAAACTCAACGGAGAGAAACTTAAATCAAACCCACTGAAATCAGGGACAAGACAAGGCTGCCCACTCTCTCCATACCTCTTCAACATAGTACTTGAAGACCTAGACAGAGCAATAAGAAAGTAAGGGAGATCAGGGGAATACAAATCGGAAAGGAAGAAGTCAAAGTTTCACTATTTGCGGATGATATGATAGTATACCTGAGTGACCCCAAAAATTCAGCCAGAGAACTCCTTCAGCTGATAAACACCTTCAGCAAAGTGGCTGGATACAAAATTAACTCAAAAATATCAGAAGCCCTCCTGTATACCCAAGACAAAAGGGCCAAGAAAGAAATCAGGGAAACAACAACCACTAATAACATAAAGTATCTTGGGGTGACTCTAACCAAGTGGGTGAAAGACCTGCTTGAAAAAAACTTCAAGTCTCTGAAGAAAAAAATTGAAGTAGACATCAGAAGATGAAAAGATCTCCCATGCTCATGGATCAGTAGGATTAACATAGTGAAAATGGCCATCCTGCCAAAAGCAATCTACAGATTCAATGCAATTCCCATCAAAATACCAACACAATTCTTTACAGACCTTGCAAGAAAACTTCTCAACTTCATATGGAGAAACAAATAACCCAGAATTTCCAAAACAATCCTGTACAACAACAGATCCTCTGGAGGTATTGCCATCCCTGATCTCAGGTTGTACTACAGAGCAATAATAATAAAAACTGCTTGGTACTGGCATAGAAACTGAAAGGTGGATCAGTGGAACCGAATAGAAGACCCGGAAATAAACCCATACACCTATGAATATTTGATTTTTGACAAAGAAGCCAAAGCCGTTCAATGGAAAGAAGACAGCATCTTCAACAAATGGTGCTGGTCCAACTGGATGTCCACATGCAGAAAAATGAAAATAGATCCATTTTATCACCCTGCACAAAACTAAAGTCCAAGTGGATTAAAGACCTCAATATAAAACCAGATACTCTAAATTGGTTAGGAGAAAAACCAGGGAAGACCCTAGAACTTTTCTGAAGAGGAACAGGAGACAACTTCCTACAGAGAATGCAATCAGCACAGGCCCTAAGAACAACAATCAATAAATGGGACCTCATGAAACTGAAAATCTTCTGTAAAGCAAAAGACACTGTTAGAACAAAACAACAGCCTACAGATTGGGAAAGGATTTTCACTAACCCAACATCTGACAGAGGGCTGATATCTGGAATATATGAGGAACCAAATAAGTTAAAAGGCAATAATTCAAGTAACCCAAATAAAAAATGGTGTAGGGAGCTAAACAGAGAATTCTCTGTAGAAGAATATAGAGTGGGAGAGAAACACATAAGGAGATGTTCAACATCCCTAGCCATCAGAGAGATGCAAATCAAAATGACCCTGAGATTTCACCTTACACCCATCTGAATGACTAAGATCAAAAACTCAAGAGACAACTCATGCTGGAGAGGCTGTGGAGAAAGGGGAAACCTCCTCCATTAATGGTAGGAATGTCAACTGGTACAACCACAGTGGAAATCAATCTGGCGCTTTCTTAGAAAATTAGGAATAGTGCTAGCTCAAGATCCAGCTATACCGCTCCGAGGCATATATCCAAAATATGTTCAAGTACACAAGGACATTTGCTCAACCATGTTTATTGCAGCTTTATTTATAATAGCTAGAACCTGGAAACAACCCAGATGTCCACCAACGGAGGAATGGACACAGAAATTGTGGTACTTTTACACAATGGAATACTACTCAGCAATTAAAAACAAGGAAATCATGAATTTTGCAAGCAAATGGTGGGATCAAGAAAAAAATCATCCTGAGTGAGGAATACCAAAAGCAGAAAGACACACATGATTTATACTCACTTATATAGACCTGTAAGGTAGGATATACATACTAAAATATGTACACCTAAAGAAGATAAACAAGAAAGAGGTCCAGGGGCAAGATGATCAATCCTCATCTAGAAAGACAAAGGGGATGGACATTGGAAATAGGAGAAAACAAGTAACAGGACAGTAGCCTACCACAGAAGGCACCTGAAAGACTCTACCTAGCAGTGTATCAAAGCAGATGCTGAGACCCATAACCAAGCCTTCGCAGAGTGTGGGAAATCATATGAAGGAAGGAGGAATTATTATATCCTAGAGAGAACAGGGAGCCCCACAGGGTCCAAATATATCTGAGCACAGGGGTCTTCTATGAGACTGTTTATCCAACAAAGGACCCTGCATAGATATAACCTATAACCCCTGCTCAGACATAGCCCATGTTAGCTCAGTATCCAAGTGGGTGCCCTAGCAAGGGGGACAGGAATTGTTTCTGACATGAACTCATGAGCTTCCCCTCCCACCTGAGGGAGGAGCAGCCTTGCTAGGCCAGAGATAAGAACATTGCAACCATCCTGAAGATACCTGATAATCTAGGGCCAGACAGAGGGAGAGGAGGACACCCCCTCTCAGTGGACTTGGAAGGGGACAGGGAGGAGGGAGGGAGGAGAAGGTTAGGAGGGAAGAGAGAGAGGGCTACAGCTGGGATACAAGTGAATGTATAAATTTATTTAAAAATAAAAAATATTTAAAAAATAATAAAATTTCAAGTCTGAACAGATTTTAAAAAGATTCTATAATATAGACTACCACCTTATTTTTTTATTTATGTAAAAACGTTATGGCTATAGAAAGGAATTCTTACCTTCAAAATTCAGTCAAATTATTGAATCATTTTCTGTCAAGACAATCTCTACTGTTTCTTCAATAGGTGAAAGGATTTGTCCACAGACAAAGGAAGTATATTTATTTATTAGTAAATGTTTGGGCATGTTATCTTTTAATTTATCTTCATCCATTGGTTATGGCATTTAAAAGAAAACTACTGTCGCACAGGGGAACAGATGCAATACTCTGCGGTTGTCAGTATTCGAAGGCTCACAAAAGCAACACATGCACTCTTGATGGCAAAATGTGATTACCGTTGAACCACATGAGACTTCTGCTCCCATCTTCCTCCAGAAATCTAAGCTCTCAGGAGATGACACAGGTATATGCTTTTGAAAAGAGCTGTTCAGAAGGCGTGTGGATATGGAATCTGTTAACAGAGCTGCGGAGAACCATTATGTTAGAAATAATAATAAAGCATGCACTGTGGGCTAGGCACAGTGTATCTGTTACAGAAAAAAAAAGTGGAGCTAGCTAGGCAGGCACAGTGGCGCATGCCTGTGCTCCCAACACTTGGGAAGCAAAGGCAGGTGGATCTCTCTGAGTACAATGCCAGCCTAGTCTACAAAGTGAGTCCAGGACAGTCAAAGCTACCCAGAGAAACCCTGTCTTAAAAAGCCAATAATAATAATAATAATAATAATAATAATAGTAATAATAAAAAGTCAACTTGCACTATAATTGGATGTTAAACAGTCTTCAAAGGACCTTTGTTTAAGGCTACATTTCCAAGGTGTTGCTATTGGGTGGTGTTGTCATCTTTAAGGAGGATTCGCTGAGCATGTGTCCTGAATGGATATTGAGAAATCACACTCATTCTCTCTGTTTGGCCTTATGTGAAGTGAGTGGTTTTGTTCCGTGCTGCTCACTCACCACTGCCAATCCACTTGTTTGAAGAGATGAAGTCAATCTATCTGGTATTAAAACTTCCAGCATTGTGAATAATAATGATCTTTTACTTTCTAATTCAGTTATCTCAAATAGGGAATTGGTAGAAAGACAAAGCTGATACATAGTGCTAAGTTCTTTGTCAGAAGTTTCCAGGTTGTTCCCCAGATGCAGCACATTATTATTTGCTATAGTCTTAGTTTTCTATGCTAGATTTCTGATTAGACCACCCAACAAGTGAGTCAAATGAATACATTGTAACTATTCTCACAGAAAAGTTCTGCCTGTGTGAGGTGAGGGACATTTTATTTTTCATCCCTGCCGTGACCATGTAACCATTTAATCTGGGTCATTATACCATGTCCTCACTCTTAGTATACACAATAAAATTATTAAAATAAAATAAAACTAAATAAATGACTCTCAATCTGTGTGAAGGTTAATGCATTTTAGTCATTAGTTTTGAAATATCAGATACTTACTGTTGCCTCCCTGAACCTCAGGTTACCATGACATTTAAGAAATAATAACCTCAAACAGGGTAAGATTATCAGTTAACTGTGGTAAGTATCACAGATAGTTGCAACTAAAATTTAAGGTTGGAAATACATTTCACAAAATAATGAGCAATTTTTGCAACATAATAGTGATAAACTGAGAATGAAAACCTGAACCTAAAATGAACAGAAGAAACAAAGCAGAATTCTCACCTCTAACTCTAACCTAGTTGATAAACTCATTAGAGCAGGATATGATTTGGGAAATGACTTAAAATTTAAGAGCGACTTAAAAAGTAAAATTAGCATATTTCAGAAATAGGATGCATGTGTGTATGTCTGTGTGTGTGTGCATGTGTGTGCTCACCAGGATATGCTATTTGTATAAATCAACTGGTTTATCCTAGCAAACAGCTGGACTTCTGCCCAGAATGACAGTGAAGTCCAGGCAGCATGCTCATGATACCACTATTTAAAACTTTTAGAGCCTGTAAGCCAAAAAAAGCATCAATGAGAATGTAAAATGTGTGAATGGGTCTATTTAAGACTGCCTCTGTGGTCACAAAAGCAAGATCATATAATTACACCTTTAAGTAAACTTTATGTAGAATAACATTCTCATCTGACAGTGACCCAACAAAATAACTACTCCATTTCATTAGAATATTATATATATATATTATATTATATTATATTATATTATATTATATTATATTATATAGATGTGGCCCAGAATTAATATTTACTTCTGATTTGTGTAAGTTTTAGAGATAATTTAATAAACATCATCATAGCTTCAGTATATCATGTGGAGATTTAAGTGGACTGTAAGATAATTTGTTGGGTGTTCATATGTTAAGTGTTCCTGAGACATATTTGTCTTTCATTGGACAAATTAACTTTCTAGTGATTAATATTCTCTCTTCTGCATTTGGAAATGCATTACTTGGGTGATTTCAGGCATGCACAATTGTTATGAATGAATTTGTCAGCTGATTGCTTCTATTTTACCCACTGGGTTGTGCCTAAGAATTCTTTGGAAATTGATATTTGAGATGGGAGGAGAGGGAGAGGAGTCTTCAGGGAACTAAGTAATATCTTTAATCTATATTCTAAGGATTCAAGAATTTTGCTGCATGAAAAATAAAATGTGACATTAGTTAATGTACGTTGAAACAGTGTTCCTATTGCCTTAGTCTTCATTTACAAATGACCTGATTTTCTGGTCTCATTACAGACCCACCTTAAATATAGATTCTAAGGTAATGAGGCTGCCCCACTTATGAGTTGCTGCTACATTTTCTTAATGTGCTTTAAGGAAGTTATTATCGTGCCTGGATATAAGGCATGAGAATGAATGCGGCCAGAGTGAGAAGTGATGAAGTAGAAAGTGACATAAGGTATATTATAAATAGAAACATAATTTTCATTCTATCCTGAAGAAATACTTCAAATATCAGATAAAATGCATAAAACAAAGTTATTGTTCAATTGAGTGTCATATAATGAATTAATTCACTAGCCATGTAAAGTATGTTTTTTGTATTGTTTTAGCAGTCTTCATATAGCACATTTCTCGACTCTGTAATAGATGTGCAGTATCAATCTTGTTAATTCACATTGGGGAACGATTTTATTCAGACTACCATATATAGTGTTTATCATTCAGCAAAACATTTATAATCAAGGGACTGATAAAAAATTTTGTAATATAAATTGAATGTTAGTATTATACAGTTCATCTGAGGACAACAAATTTTGTAAAAATAGATAAAATACTGAATATTGATCTTTTGTTTTATAAATTGATTTTAATGATTCAGATTCACTCACATGATAAACAGGTCTTTGCCTACTATCCAAATAATTAAAATATAGAACATGTAATGGTTATATTATATGTCAGCTGTAGAATGCTGACTTCTCGTGTAGATGCACTGAGCCTGATCTTCAACATTACAATAACCTCTAGTTACAAAATGAAATCAAAATCATGATAAGGTTGGAACCAGTTGGTCACTTATATAAGATAGTTTTAGTTTTTTAAATACATTTTCATCTTATATTTAATAACCCTAAAACTATATACCACTTGTCCTCTGTGATTTAATATTTCAGTTGACCCAGAAGCTTTGTAGGTAAACAATGTAGAAAAAGAAAACCTCACGCGTAAAATCTGGGAAATAAAAACAATATCAGAATTTTCAAAATACAATTTGTCTACTCTGGTGATCTGGTGTGTTGTTCGAGTGAGGTTGATGAACATTAAAACTCCTCTTTTAACTTCACGTGACACTGATTTTCTCCCTAGGCATCTGTCCTCTCTCTTGTCCACTTGTGATACAGGAAAACTCTTCAGTGAACAAAAGTAACCACTATTTTCTAGAGACAGAACTGAAACAAACCACTGGGTGATTTAGATCACATTGCATGAACTAGCTAGTCTTGAGGAGAAGGCATTTACCACACTGTCTTCTACCAGACTGAAAGGTGCCACCAATTTGAAAATTTCTACACCCATCTAAATAAATGGTACCAAATCAGTTTCCTGCAAAAATAAACTTGAGCAAGTTTTTCATCTTCATCATTAGTTTTTCCAAGAAAGTCAATTACTTCCTTAAGCAAGTAGTCTTCATGTTTTCTTTACTTATCTTGAGGTGAGGGACTAGACCTAGGTATGCTAACAAACTTAAGAACAGCGAGTTTAATACACATAATTTAATGAATAGATTTCAAGCCATGTTGTCCTAAGCACCTAGTCTTGGTAAAACTCTACAGAGAATTCACATAAAAAACTATCCAAGTCGATTCCCTAGTAAGAGGAACAAGGACTATTTCTGACATGAACTCAATGGTTGGCTCTTTGACTTCCCCTTCCCTCCCACCCCGAGGGAGGAGCAGCCTTGCTAGGCCACAGAGGAAGACATTGCAGCCAGTACTGATGAGACCTGATAAGCTAGGATTGGATGAAAGGGGAGGAGGACCTCCCCTAGCAGTGGACTTGGAAAGGGGCATGCAGGAGATGATGGAGAGAGGGGGGATTGGGAGGGAATAAGGGAGGGGTCTAAGGCTGGAATACAAAGTAAATAACCTGTGATTAATACAATAAAATTATTAAAAAAGATCAGCCTACATTTTTAAAATATTTATTACTTATACAGTATTTATTGTTTATACAGTATTTATTATTTATACAGTATTTATCATTTATACAGTATACATGTGTGCATGCCATGAAGAGGGCACCAGATCTCATTACAAATGGTTATGAGCCACCATGTGGGAATGAACCAAAGACCTTTGGAAGAGCAGCCAGGGCTCTTAACTTCTGAGCCAATCTCCAGCCCTCAGCCTACATTTTTAATCAACATATCAGTAGATAATGAAAATATGATATAGATTATGGATCAAAATCATTATACATATATATGTATAGACAGATGGATAGATAAGATAGATAGATAGGTAGATAGATAGATAGATAGATAGATAGATAGATAGATAGATAGATAGATAGATAGATAGTGGGATTTAATCCAATTCTGAAGAAAAATGAACATAGGCAGTTTGCAGAAAAGTAGATGGACCTGAGCAAAATTATATTAAGTGATATAACCTAGACTCAGAAAGACAAACAGTACATTTTTTTTTTTTAGGCAGATCTTAGGTTTTTATTTTCATGTATGTACTTACGAGGAAGAAAGTTTATATAAATGTATGTATCACTTTGCAGAATTCTAGTGTTCTTTTTGATGATTATTTTGTAAGAAAAGGTAACATGCGATATGCCTTCCTCACAGACTTGATGTAGCCAATACCATATTGCCAAATGTACACATTAGATAGGACAGCAGATCTGAGACAATCAGCCTTAGCTAAAAGTGTATGCCCATTCAACACTCCTCACTTCCTTTTACCTCAGGTCCTAGCAACAACTCTTTTTCTGTTCCTGTGTATTAGATTGTTTTTATTGTTCATACACCAGGAATCCAGTTATTTTTCTGCAACTGACTCTTTTTACTTTGATTTAATCTGTAACTTCATTACTGTTGTCACAAACCCACGATGTCCTTTTTTTTTTTTATAAAGCCAAGTATAACTGTACTTTGTGCATTCATCATCTGTACTTTCTTTAGTCATTTGACACACACACACATTTGTGGTGTTCCAAGGCCAGACTATGTGAATAGGATTGTAATAAACATAGAAGTCCATGAGGAAGGGGCTGGAGAGATGGCACAGTGGTTAAGAGTTCCCTTGGGTGCTCTTCCAAAGAACCTGGTTCAAACCCCAGCACTCACATGGTAGTTCACAACTATCTGAAATTCCATTTCCAGGGGATCTCACATTCTTACACAGACATTCATGGAGGCAGAAAACCAATATAAATAAAATAAAAATTATTTTAAATGAAAAAGAAGTCCATTATATCTCTAAAATATGATTTCAATCCATTTGGCTATAGTCTCAGAACTGAGATTTAAACTTACTTTTAGCAGCCTTGCTTTTATTTTTTTCTTTATTTTTTATTTTTTTATTTTTATTTTTATCAGTTACATTTTATTAATTCTGTATCCCAGCCGTGCCCCAAACCCTCATTCCCTCCCAGTCCCTCCCTCCCTCACTCATCACCACTGTGCCCCTTTCCAAGTCCACTGATAGGGGGGACCTCCCCCCATTCATCTGATCCTGTTTTATCAGGTATCTTCATTGAGTTCCTGTTAGAAATAGTCCTTGTTCCCCTCACTTTGGGAAACCAATTGTATTTTTTTTTAATAAACCTCCAGTATTTTCTATAGAAGGTGTACTTGTATTTATATCAATATGTTAGAGCCTGGTTTTTAATTTTGGCTAAAGTGAGTGTGTGTGTGTGTGTGTGTGTGTGTGTGTGTGTGTGTGTTGTCCACACAAGGACATATGGATATACATATGGAGATCAGAGGACATGTGAGAGTTGATGTTTTCCTTTCTCTTTGTGGAATCCCAGAACCAATCTCAGACCATCAGGCTTGGCAGCAATAGCCTTTTCCCCGGAGACATCTCATAGATCCACACTTGCTTGTTTTCAGCAGTATGTCACCTTGTATTCCAGGCAAGCCATGAACTCTTAGAAGTTCTGCATCATCATGGTTGTACTAGAATTACAGAAATGAGCCATCATGCCTGCCTGAGTTCAAATTCAAACATCCCGTGTTCTTACCCCGGAATACTTGTTTTAAATGGACCTGAATAATTTCTCTTTACGTTGAGGTTGAATAACAAAGAACGTTTATAGTTAGACACATCCATTCTGTTGGTTATTTACTAGTTTAGTATGCAAAGTATGATGACAGTCATAAAGAAATACAGTTACTATGTAAGTGATGAATCACTTACTAAGAGTTTATTTAAAATCTTACTTTGTACATTTTTATGTAAATTGTTGGAAATTCTGTACTAACCTAATTCAAAATGCATTTAATGATTTTCTAAATAAAACTCACCTAAACAATTGAAGCAGCAGTTTTGTGTGCACATGTTTTTGTACGTGTTCATATGTGTTTCTGGGTGCATGTGTGTGTGTAAGTGTGCATGTGTGTGCATGTGCAGAGTTCAGAGGCCAACACCAAGTGTCTCTCTGGGTCTCTCTGCCATCATCATCATCATCATTATTATTATTATTATTATTATTATTATTATAGATCCAGGATGTAAGCCTGGAGCTCAACAATTACTCTAGGCTTGGGAGGAGCTAAGCTCCTGGTCCCATGTATAACTTGCTCCCAACTCCAGCATTATAGATGGACAATGGCCTACTTCACTTTTACCTGGTTGCTGGAGATACAAACTGGTCTTTATGCTTGTTGTGAAGTGGGTATTTTGCCAACTGTGCCAGGCTCATCCCTCCTAAGGAATTTATTTTAGAATCAAGCATTCTAGCACAATGTAATTTAAAATATTTGATATATTTTGAAAAATGGCTTGAGGAAACATTAAAAGTCTGTTTTCCACAATTACATCATTATGTTTCTATAAACCCAAGGAGCCAATATTCAATTAAGGTAAGGAATTGCAATAGTATGGTGTTTGAGCCCTGGTGTTTCAGGCACTGTTCAATAAATTTTGCATAGCAAGACAGCAGGCACTTTGTAAAAGGCACATTGGGGGCCAGAGAGAAGGTTCAGTTGATAAAAGTAAGTCTCGGAAGTATGAGAACCTGGGTTTCTATCCCCAGAACCAAGGCAAAGCCAGGATCAGTGACAGGTGCCTTTTACCCCAACACTGGAAGAGGAAAGACAATGCCTGAAGCTCATTGTATAGGTCAACATGGCTAATTTAATGAACTTCAAATTCAGCGAGAGATTTTGTCTCAAAAAGTATAAATTGAAGAATATGTCTGGCACATATACATACTCAAATGTGTACATATACCCAAGTACCTATACCTCACAAATACAACATGCCACAGACACAGCACTCTCCATACACAAAACAACACACACATACACACATGCTCAGTGTTTTTAAGGGAGAAAAGAACATAGTTAAACATATTTACAAAATATTTCTAGCCTTTACAGTTCACACATTGGGGCTGTCACACATTGTATAACGTGGTTATCACTGGGAGGTTCTTGGTATTATTTTATAAATTAGTAAAAGAAAAATCACAATCATATGCCCACCTCAGAACATGTACCTGCCATTTGCTTGCTATAACCTCTCAGTTACATGATCAACTGATAAAGACAGTAAACTTTAAAACCTCGAACCATGTAATTTGGATATTTTATAGTCTGGGTATGTTCCTGTGTTTGCCTTCTCTTATTATCACCCAATGCTGTGAATGATGTTTCCTATTCTGTTTCTTCCAATTCTCACGTTTCTCTATTCCTGCTCAAAAACACCTTCTCAGTACTGCTCCCAGTGTAGCCATCACTTCTGACTAATTAAAAAGCTCTTTGTCATTGTCTTATAGAGGCATTCATAATTGTGAATCATAGTTTTACTTTTTGAATTCATCTCTTTCAGGAAAGACAGGTTATCATTAATCTTCATCCTATGAATGCTTGCACAGCATGTGACAGTGAATTTGTGATCAATACCTACCTCTTGAATGAGTAAAGCCTCCACATTAGCTTCCTTGTATTTCTCTAGACTGAATTTTTCACAAGTGAGATTTCAGCTTAGTCGGCCAAATAAGTGTTACAAGGAACTTCAAAAGCCATTTTGTGACTCTATACTTTAGCCTTTCTTTTGCATAAGCTCAAGCATAAGAGCCACTTTTATTGTTGACAGGAAACTCATTATTATTATAAAAGTGTCACCTCAATGGTGCTTGCTAATCATAGTCTTTTTTTTTCCTAAGAGCTTCAGTTATAGATGAAATGATAATTGTATATCTTTTTTCCTGATTTACTCTGCTCTTTTTCACAAAGTAATTGTTCATCTTCTCAGGCTTTAGGTGATTACACTGTAAAATTAATTATGTGCAAGATTTTCTATTTCCAGTTGTATAATAGTTATATTTCCTTGTAGAATACATGAGTTTTTCTAATGAGGCATGATGGCGATAGAGGTCACTTATTTGCCTTCAAAACTGTGGAAGGAAGTAAAGGAGTAGAAAGAAAAACCTATTAACAACTTGGCCAATAAAAATCCCTTAGAAATATAAGCAATGTCTTATGTAAAACAATGGACCTTATTATTCTCAACTCTATAAGGAACATTTTGATTTAAAATTTGTTTTGTTATATTCTTGTCTTTCATTTTTATACTCCTTAGTCTTTGTCTGATTTTTAAGGTCACCTGTTCTGTAATAACTCAGTAAGAATAAGCACTATGTAGATAAACTATTAGAAACTAAGAAATATTTACTTAATGATTTAGCAAGTGACGAGTAAGTTTGTCACATATGCTGCATTTTAAATTGAACATTTACAAAGATTATTTTCTGAATGTAGTCAGTCTTCTGATAAAAGGTTAATTATCTCCTTGTGAAATCATGATATAGGCCTTTGGACACATATTTATTTCTTCATGCATTTCATGAATTAACTTTATAAATTATGTCACTTTAGGAACTCAATATTATATAAAAAATTTCCTGTACAAATTTTGGAATGAAACACATATGACTGTCAAGTGACAGGATTTTAAAATATGTGGGACATTCCTAATGTCACAAGAAATATCAAGCAAATATGGAGAAATAGGAATATAACAAAAAAGGGGGTTTTACCCAGAAAAAAATATTCTACAGTGTAATACAGCATAATTGGACAACCATAGAATGAGAGAAATACTGGAAAATTTGTATCTGACAAGGGTTAGTATTCAGAATTGTGTCAGAAACTCAAAAAGCTTGATAAGATAGATAAAAATAGCAATAAAGTATGTAATAGACCTGGACAGATGTTTCTCAAAAGAAAGACATATATGACCAGCAAGTAAGTTAAAATATATATATATGCAGTATCACTAACTACCAGGGAAATTCAGATCAAACACCTGCGAAAACAGCTTTTAAGAAAAAAATAATAATAAATGAAGACAGCAAATGCTAGTGTGTTGCAAATTGTGGATGGGAATGTAAGTTAGCATAAATATTATGAAAAATAGGAAAAGGATTGTCAGAAAAGATGAAACTGGCAAATATTAACTAGTAATATAGCCAAGATCCAGATAGGCAAATGCCACGTGTTCTTTCTTACTTATAGAGCCTAGATCCAAACTTACTAGGTTTAACTGGAGTAATCACAGGAGCCAGGAAGTTGGAAAGGGTGTATATGGAGGAAGAACAGAAGATGTCCTAGAGGGTGGGACAGTAATGACCTAGGTGCTATAGGAGAAAAGAATAAAATGGGAAGGGTTGTCTAAGTAGAGATGGACAGGAAAGATGGACAAATTAATAACTCTGAGGATGTTTGAAAAGTGAGAGAGAAGCCTACTATCTTATAAGATCACTTAAAAATAAATGAATTGTGTATATAACATACAGTTTTATAAAATATCGCATAGTTTAAATGCAGTCACCCCACATGGAGGGATAATTCATTCCCCAAAAGTTATAGATTAGCAAAAACCTTGGCCAGAGAGCGAAACTCACCATTCAAGTTGTTGGTTGGAGTGTGCCCAAGAAAGCCCCAAACAATACACAGCATTGCCCATTGTTGCATGTCAGAATATCAAAGTAACAGCCTCCTGCTGAAACCATCACTCCCTTTGGTCATACAACCTGGAAAAGTCAATCTGATATTTAACTGAAAGTATCCTCCCTGAGGAATAGTGATGGAAAGTACTGTAGAAGCTACCAAGTGAAAAAAATATATATAATCAATAGTGTTATCCAGATATAAAGACTGAGAGTGACAATGAAGGAGTCAGTAAGATAGCATTAGTTGTACAGTTGTGGTATTTGCATCTTGGGGGAAGCCAATCACTGTTTAATTGGAATGAAAACCTATTCCATTGGAGAGATCTCATGCTTGTTACTACAAAGCTAAACAAAACCCCATGGCTGGACAGGCATAAATCATAGAAGACAATTTACTGTGTCCATATTATTAATGTTTTCAACTCCCTTCTAAACCGTTATCCTTGTATACATAGATAATTTCAGATCTACCTCTCATCAAAGCAGCTTCTTTTTGCAGAAAGCAATGTTGAGTAATAAGATCCACAACTGTTCACAAGGCAGAAAATAAGTAATAGTGGAGTGCCCAACTCTGTCGGGGAGGACATGGTTGTGGAAGCAGCTGCTTGACACAGTTCTGGCTGCTGGAGCATTGTCGCCCTGGAGAAAACATCTCTGGATGACTAGTGTACAAATGGCGTTGCTTTTTCCTATATCTCTGCCTGCTTTGTTTTTACTGTGACTTCATCTTTTTCCTGTAATTCACCCTAGTCAATGCAACTCATAAAATTTCTAGGGGGACTAGGAGAGAAGGAAATGGCTCAGAAATAACCACTATAGAGGAAGACTTCCTCTTGGCTGTAAAGACAGTGAACCCTGAATTATCTGAACTAGAAATTGAATTTATAAAGACCTTTTGTGCTGATTGTTACATGGAAAACTTTTGTCAGCTCATGGATATCAAATGATATCTGGAATTATTTGAGATTCTACACTCAGTCCCAGACTGTTGTAGTCAGAAAGGAATTAAACCATAGAGAAACTACTGGAGTCATATTAATTTCCTTTTCTAGAAAGACATGGTCATATGGGCATGATTCCTTGGGATAGGATAGAAAGATAACAGGAGCTTTGTATAGTTTATGAAGAAGGGAATAGAGACCCTCTGAATGATCACTCCTATTACAAAAGTTGTTTAGACAGAGCTCAGAAAGGACTTGCTCAGCTACAAACAGCAGCTGAGAATTAAGAATACTCTTGTTTGTATAGCACCTCTTTGTTCTTATGCCACCTACTGTAACTGCAAGATTTTGCCCATATGACAAATGATGTGAAGGTTTGTCTGGTAAAAGTACTGCGTTAATGATTAAATATGCATGCTTTATTTGCAATGTAATCACTGTACCATGTATGTAAAGTACAGCTTGTTATATTCTGTTCTGTGAGTTCTTGGGTACAAATCACGGTACCATGTATGCTTGCTATATTCTGTTTATTCTCATCTGTGAGTCTTTGGGGAAAAGCCAACTGGGAAAAGACAAAAGGTTTTTGATCATATAGAAAAAAATGTATAAGGAAATTATTTAACAGTAAAAGACTGGGGTTGACTCTCTGCTCCAAGGAGAGAGAGAAAAGAAGAAACAGAAAAAATGAACAGACACCAGAGAGACTGCCTCCTGAGAAGAGTCTTTTTAAATGAGTCATCTTGTCGGCTTGTACCTGCACCTGTGTGTGAAGTGATTTTTCTTTCATGCCAATTCATTCCTCCCATTCTCAAGACCCACAATTGGCTGAGGCTGGTTCCTGCCACAGTTCCAAATAGGACATTTGTAACACAAACCCTAAAAATGGTGCAAAGAACCTTGTGGGAAAGGAGGCAGAACTGTTGACTGATAATTTCTTTTTGGACAGGGAAGTTATTCCCATAAACTCTCAACAGTATGGCTGCCTATTCAAGAACAGCAAATACCACTCTATCAACATGTAAACATGAAGGGAGGAATATAACACAAGCCATTACCTCTAGTTAAAGAACTAAAAGCAGCCAATGCCTGCTTAGGGAACCTTTGGCTGCTTAGAGAGGGAGAACCATGATTTAGTTTCTGTTTTCTTGTTTTATTTTTCATCAAATAGTATTTAGTACTCAACCCCAAACACATGAAAATAAGAACAAAGCTACCTGGACTCAGAAAGTCATGTGTGCGTGTTCCCCATACATGTACAAAGCCAAAAATAAAAATAGAGGAAGAGGACTTGATTCTATATATGATGATTAGAGTGACAAAGAAGAGGTAGGAGACAGGCAGAAATAAAGTAAATATACTATATTCCTGTGTGAAACACCATAATACAGAAATCAATAAATGAATTTAGTCAGACTGAGTATGTAATCATGTAATGTTTACTCTCATTGCAATGTAAAGAAAAGCTGGAAATTAAGATGTATAAACTATAAATTACAATATCAAAACCATAATATACTAAAGAATAACTATAGCAACTCTACATTAGAGGCTACTCTGACCAGGGAAGCAGGTTGGCTAACTGCAGGTATTCATGTATCTCTCCTCTCCTACAAATTCTGTCATGCAATCTTATTCCGAGCTCTGTATCAGGCCACCTCATGAAGCTTTGCCTCTCTCCACGTCCAGTCTCCAGTGTGTCACACAGATCTCCTCTCCAACCATTTTTCCCAGGCATCTCTTTATCTCAGTTGCCAGCTCCAGCAGGAATTCCCTGGAAACCTACAGGCCATCCTGGCCAGAGAAGCAGGCAGACTAACTGCAGATCTTCACTTTTTCCTGCTGCCCCCTGAATCCAATCGTCCATTATAACCCCCATGTCTGTAGCATACATTTTGCAGCCTCCTCCTCTTCTTCCGTTCATCAACAGGATATCATACACATCTTCTCCCCCAACCTTCCTCCACATCACACTGTTATTCAAGTCCCCAACTCCTATAGGTTTTTTTCCTGTGATCCAGACAGCCAAGCCTGACAGCAAAGAAGGTAGGCCAGCAGAGCAAGTACGTTAGCTTCATATCTTAACTGTCCCTCCTCTCCTCCAAATTCAATTGCCCAGCCTCATTCTCAGCTCTGTAGCACATTATCTGTGGTGGCCTCTTCTTACTCTCTGCCACCATCCACACTACACCAAGCCAATTCTGGTACAAGACCCTGCTTTCCTCCCTCCTGTGAACCTCTCACCTTCAGTCCACCCCCATTCCTTAGCATCTTCTCTTTTTAATGTTTTTTATAAATTGCAGTTTATTCATTTTGTATCCCAGCTGTATGTAGCCTGCTCCCTTATTTCCTCCCAATATCATCTTCCCTCCCTCATCTCCTTCCATGGCCTTCCCCAAGTCCACTGATGGGAGAGGTTCTCCTCCCCTTCCCTCTGATCCTACCTTATCAGGTCTCATCAGGGCTGGTTGCATTGTCCTCCTCTGTGGCCTGGCAAGGCTGCTCCCCCCTCAGTGATTAAAAAGCCAGCCACTGAGTACATGTCAGAGACAGTCCCTTTTCCCATTAATAGGGAACACACTTCGACCCCGAGCTGCCATGGGCTACATCTGTGCAGGGGTTCTAGGCTATCTCCATGAATGGAATACCAGTCTCTCAGAAAAGACCCTGTGCCCAAATTCTTTGGTTCTGTTGTTCTCCTTGTGGAGCATCTGCTCTTATTACCTGGAAACATACTTTACCTGGAAATTCTGTGGCCACACCTGTCAGAATCCAAGAATAGTTTATAAATTGTGTCTTCCAAATTGGCAACATATAGCCATCATACTCCCCTCTGATCCAGAGGGGGCAATAGGAGCCAAGGAACAACACCAAGGAAAATAGAAATGACCCAGTGTTAGCCTCTAGAATTACAGTAGTCCATATCTGAGATGCCTAAACCACAAAATAAAAACACAGTCAATAACAGCCAGAACAATATACATCAAGAAGAGCCAAGCAGCCCTACAACAATAGGCCCTGAGTATTGCAGCAGAGATGAATCACGAGGCAAATACCTTAAAATAGCCTTTATGAATGTGATAGAGGCTCTAAAGAGGAAATAAATAAATCTCTTAAAGAAATCTATGAGAATAGAAAGAAATTGTAAAAAGAAATAAATGAGACAATTAAATTTGAAAATGGAAATAGATTAAAGAAAATCTAAATGAAGGAAATCTGAAAATAAAAGAATTTAGGAATTAAAACAAGAGCCTCAGGGTGGGGGAAACTCATCTAGAGAATACAAGAGGAGGAAGATAGAATCTTGAGCATTGAAAACACAATAAAAGAAAAATATTTCAGTTAAGGAAAATGTTAAATCTGAAATAATAATAATAATAATAATAATAATAATAATAATAATAATGGCACAAAACATCCAAGAAGTCTGGAAAAGTGTGAAATTACCAAATGTAAGAAAAATAGTAATAAAGGGAGGAGAAAAAAAACTAGGTCAAGGGCCCCAAAAGTATTTTCAACAAAATTAAAACAAACAAACAAACAAACAAACAAACAAAAAAAAACTTCCCAAACCTAAAGAAGGAGATGCCAATAAGGTAAAATAAACATACAGAACACGAAATAGACTAGACCAGAAAGGAATCCCCATCAGAACATAACAAAATACTAAAGATATAGAACAAAGAAAGAATATTAAAATCTCCAGGGGAAAAGACCAAATAAAATAAAGGCAGACCTGCTACAATAATACCTGAGTTCTCAATAGAGGCTCTAAAAGGCAGAAATGGCTGACAAATGTGAAACAGACTTTAAGAGACTACAGCTGCAAATCCACACTATAATACAAGCAAAAGTTTGAATCACAATAGATGGAGAAATTGTGACTTTTCATGAAAAAATCAAATGAAAGCAAATACAGCCTTACAGAAGGCTACAAGAAGAAATATTTCATCCAACAACAACAACAAAATAAGAGGAATCAACAAGCAATGCTCATTAATATCTCTCAACAAATATGCTCTCAATTTCCCAATAAAAAGACACAGACTAACAGAACGCATTCATCCTTTCACTGAATCTAAGTAAAGCACACTTTAACATCAAGAACAGACATTACCTGAGAATAAAAGAATGGAAAAAGATATACCAAGGAAATAGGCCTAAGATGAATGCCAATGTAGTCATATTTAATATCTGACAAAATGGATTTTTAAATCAAACTACTTAGAAGACATAGAGAAGGACAATATCTACTTACCAAAGGAAAAATTTCCAAGAGGACATTGCAATTCCTAACAAAGATGTAACTAATCTATATTAAAATCTCATCCTGAGTAAAGAACCCAGATCTAGAAAGACAAATATGGTATGCATTCACTTTTATGTCTGTATTACCTGCTAAGTCAACAGTATTCAAGCTACAGATCTTAGAACCTCAGAGGGACTAACTAGGTGGAGTGAGGCAGAGAGATCATCCTATGAGAGGGAAATATAATAGAGAGGTATGAATGGATGAGGGAGACTGAAACTGGACGATCAAGTGGAGAGAGGGGGAAATATATGGAAGGAAAGATAAAACTAACGGCCATTTAACGGTATTGTAGAATCCTAGTACAGTAAAATCTTACTAAAATATGTACAAATATGAAGATAATCTAAATCAAATCACTAAATAGTGGGAAAGACAATACCCAACTGGCTATACTTTTTCACCAAATGAAGCTTCCAGTACTGTGGTTGCATTATATCTAATGTGTGCAGGGAGAGCTCTTTGCAATAAAAAGGAGAAAAGGGAAACCCAGAAAGGGAAATATTTGGGGACAAAGAAGGACAGAATGCAGGCAAAAGAAAACAAGTATCATGAAAGAGGATAACCTAATTAATTTTCCAGATTTAACTGTCACAGATTTTTTTATTCCTTTGTGTGTGTGTGTGTGTGTGTGTGTGTATACACATGTCTGTGTTTTAGTAAGTGCATAAAAGTATAGCTAAGATGGAGTTTGAGATAGGGCAAGTGTTTGAGTGGAGACCTCAGTCTAGCTGTTTGATGTTCTTACTTGTGATTGCCTACAATGAAGTGATTTTTAAATTTATGATTTCTAAAATCTATATGATCTGAGTGATATTATATGTGGGCAATCATACATTTAATCCACAGTGGTTAAAAGCATGTTACAAAAGTTCTAGCATGGGAATTTATGAAGAGGTCAGTTTTAATTCTTCTTTACACTTAGCTTCTTGTTAAAACTCAAGAGTTTGAATCCGCCTCAACATTTTAGCATAAGAAGTGGTGCAAAAGCTGCATACCCAACCTTTTTTTTTCTGTAAACATATAAAACTGAGAGCTGTACAAAAACAAGTCAATTTAGAATATCAATTTAATATAATTAAAATATCAAAGTCCAGGATACCATTCTTCTTTCGGTGTATGTTTGCTTTCCTCGGAAAATTAAAACAATTCTTCAATGTCTTCCTTCATCTGTATGAATAATAATCTATAACACTCATATGTAACACTTTAAGTGAAGCTCTCCAGAATAGAGAGAAATAGATGAAAATATGATTCTTAAGACCTTAAAGTTCTTACGTAAGCAAATGATAACTGACATTTCCATGCTGCCGGGGAAATCCAATGCTCTGAGTAGTAAGAAATCTTGTTCGAATTAAAGATGATGGGTTACACAGTTCTTTATTAAGCTCATATTTCATCTATATTCAGAAAACAAGATTTATGTCAGATCCCTGGGCCTGAATGAAGTTGTCCTAATTAAGTGCAAAATAAGACTAGAGTGTATAATAAATAACACTTACTCTGGCCCTTCCCAATCTGTAATGGCAGAAGTAGGTATTTGATATATTCCTACTTTGATTCATTCAGATAAAAGTTCTGCCAATAAATATGAACGAAAGGCAAATCTTACTAAGATTTCTTTTTTTATTTAACATGAGGTTAAATTTGTGTAACTAATGCAGTTGAGAGAGAAATTGCTAAGCATTTGCACCAAAAAGCGGATTTGAAATGGAATTTACATCATGAGACTCAATGGTAATTCCTTACCACTAAACACCAGAGAATGAGCAAATCCCCTGTTCTTATGACACTGAGCATCTTTATTTCCATATAGATAGCAACTTGCTTTATGATATAATTTATTTCTCCAAGGAGACGGTTAGATATACAACACTATCTGTAATTGGAAAAATGCAGAAAAATGTTTTTTTCACTTTCTGATCAATAAATTCACACTTTTTAAGTGACAAAAATTAATGAATGCCTTGCATAGCTTACAGAATAAAACAAAATAGAAATTATCCTCCAGCTTTGTCTTGCTCTGTTTCTTAGAGGAAAATGATGCCTGTTTTGTGTGTGCATTGAAAAACTGGAGAGTTTCCTCCATGATGATGGCTGCATGTTTAAAACGGCCTTGAAATTTACCCCTTTTAGAAACACTGTGAAATAGTGCCATGATACAAGTGGGAAAATACAGTAAATTACAGACATACTCAATGCTAATATGTGCTTTGCTATGGCTTGTTGTTATTGTTGGAGGTGTTTTTGAAACAGGCTTGGAAATTACTATTACAGTAGATATTGTACACTGAATCTTCTGCCACTGTGGAAGGGATTACGATATGCAATTCAGTTTTTCTCGGAGATGGAAGGCAGCAACAATTTCTATTGCAAGTCAGGTGACCATGTAGTAAACAGGCATGCTCTGCATTGTGCTGATTCATGAACCCATGGTGTCCAGTAGGAGGGTTTATTAGCATATAAACCCACTATAAATTGAAGAGTTTCTGGGCAAAATAAAGGTGCACAATATGGTCTCCATAGTTATGGTGAAAGACAATTAACATACTGAACACATAGTATGATAGTTATCAAGAAGAATAAATAAAATCTACTCTCTGAACTGATTTCCAATTTTATGATTTACTATTATCTATAACATTAATAATATACGCTGGAACTCTAATCTCATTTTCTCTAGTAGATGTTAGTTCCAAACCCTTTGAAATCCTCATCCTGGTAGATACTACTTACTTTATGTTTGTAGTTGACTGTTTTTATATCTATATTAGTGAGTTCATAAAGTATCTTCCATTCTTCTGGCTTATTACAGTGAACATGATATGTTCTAGCCACGTTTGTGCTATTAAAAATAACCAGATCTTCTTTTAAAAGACTGAAATGTATATTGTAAATGCAGGTCCATCTAAGCCACCTGACTTCCTCCTGGATCACTTCCACATCCCAACTACTTAAAAAAAAAAAAGTTGCAATGAAAATACACCTGTATGTGATTCTGATGTAATTCATTTGGATAGATAAACCATGGAGGCAGTCTTGAACCAGATTGTTTATTTCTACACTCTAAAGGACCTCTACATATTTATTTCTGTAACCGTTGTATCAATTTATTTTCCAACAGTGTACAAGGATTCCCTATTCTCTCACTTTAACCAACATTGTTATTTTTTGCATAGTGACCATCAAATATCCATGAATCTCATCAGGCTTTGATTTACAAATAACTGATGGTTAGTGATTTGGAAAACTTTTATTAGAATCATTTTAATAAGCATTTTCAAACATAAACTCAGTGGCTGGCTTTTTGATCACCTCCTCGTGAGGGAGGAACAGTCTTACCAGGCCACAGAAGAGGTCACTGTATCCAGTCCTGATGAGACCTGATAGGCTAGGATAGGATGGAAGGGGAGGAGGACATCCCTTATCAGTGGACTTGGAGAGAGGCATGGGAGGAGATAAAAGAAGGAGGATGGGATTGGGAGGGAATGAGGGAGGTGGCTACAGCTGGGATACAAGGTGAATAAACTGTAATTAATATAAAAATAAAAGTTTAATTAATATAAAAATAAAAGTTTAATTAAAAAAGAAGTATTTTCAGACCCAGAACCTTAGTCACATTAATGTCAAAAAAGTTACCATTATTTAGTCAACAATTAGACTCATTTTGCCCTAATTTTTTCCTATTTCATGAGAAATATTACTACAGTGTTTTTATTTTATTTCCTCAGTCAAATGTAAATTCAGATTTTTGTCTTCTCCAATAAGCATAGATGAAAGTAATATTCATAATGTTATTAGAAATAGAATTAAAATTTCTGAATTGATCATAAAACTTATATGAAAATATTAAGGAGTCAGCTAAGCATTTGTTCATGTAGTACTGTGCATTGTATCTGTGTGTACGTGCATATACATATTGCTTGTGTTGAAGTCAGGTAACAGCTCCTACAATACAGATCTTGGGGATGGAGCTCAGTTCACCATGCTTGAAAGCATACATCTTTAACAGCTAAGCCACCTTTCAGCCTACCAGTTTAGTTTAGAAACAAACTTTTAAATGTGTTATATTGTTGCTCCATGTCTTTGTAATTTATTGAAAGATAAATAAGATCCACTTGAAATAATTCACTTGATAAATATGAAATTCTGTCATTTTAGGCAGAAACATGAAGGTATAATATTTCAATCTGTATCTAGACTTCATGCAGAAAATTGTCAATGTGACTCTTTTGGTCTACTATGTTTTTATTATAACACAGAATAGAAAGACAAAATCCCAGGGGTGATTTATCCTTAATGTGAGAAAAAATACAGTTAACTAGAAACTGTAATAAAATAAGTGAAGAAAACTTATGACCCTGCTGTGTAGTAATTAAGATTAAGTAGGCTTGAGAAAGATAAGAGTTATCTATCTATTTTAGCAAGCAATAGATAGTGAGAATTGATGAGAAAGACTGAAATACACATGGACAATTGACCTCAAGCTTAACTAACAAGTAGAAAGTTCACACAAGACCAAAGAAATTTTATAGTGGAATAAAATTACTAATCTAGTCTTAATTCTATATTAACAAAAACACATTAGTTGCTCTGGAATGTTTTTCCTGATGACATATTTGTCTGTCCAAGTAGGTATTACAATCAAATAAGCTGTTTTTATTTTTATTTTTTGGATACATGTTAGTATCTATTTTATTTATCTTCCCAAATAATTTGTTTGATGTGATCTATTTCTTTAAAAAAAAACTTTATTTTTTTATGTTTTCAAACAAACATGTTTGGAAAACTTATGCTTAAAAGTTTTACTTGTGGGAAGGACAAGATGGCGGCGCCAGAAGAACACTGCATCTGAGGAGTAGGAAAACATTTTCCATACAGCGACCAAGAGACTGAACTCTGGGCCCTAAAACAACACCAATTGTGTTTCCCAAGTGAGAGGAAACCCCCATGGCAAGGGAATCAGTCGGGTCCACTCTAAGGCCACCCAGCCAGAACCCAGAAGAGATCCCAGATCACACAGGCACTAGGTCGCCAGACCAGAGCCACATGCCTGTGTGTCCTGATTACTTTCCAGGCTGAACAGTGGACACAAAAACACCAGGACACTGGGAGTCCCAGTTGCAAGAAAACTCCACAGGGAGGAAGGCAACAGGGCTGGCCACAGGCCACCCAGTCTTTACTTGGAAAAGGTTTCACAGCCAGCAGGTACAAGCCGCCATCAATGAACTGTGTGCAGCCACAAGCACAGACATTACTGCACACCCAGTTCTCCAGCACAGACATAGCTGTGCACCCCAGGGCACCAGAGACTGGGAGTCACTGTCAGGAGAAATCCTCACAGGGAAGAAGCAAAGGGGATGGACTTAGGCCACCCAGTATATCCCTGGAAAAGGTCCCGCAGACTGGCCCAACCCAGGGAGCTGCTGTGCACCAGAAGCCTGCTGTTACCAGGAGAGCGGTACCCACTCGCCACGGATTACTGCTTGGGTACTGGGGCACAGAGCCCCAACCTCAGACCTACAAAACCCTGGAATCTCCGAGATCAACCCCCAGATACTGCTCCAAAGGGCAACCAGTTATCCCTAACAAAACTGACCAAACCACGGGACACACAGGTTACAGCAGCAGATAACTAAATTTACAGCAAGAAACCCAGAAGCAAGGCAACTGTCTTCAGGACTTCTCTGGGTGAGAGGAGAGCTCTCTCATCTAACAAGGTCAACAGTTACCACTCAGGTCTCTATGCCTGGGGTGAGCAGCAGCAACTCCTGAAAAATACCGGCCATCCACTGAGTATACCCAAAAAGCTGAGAAGGCTTCCTTCAGGAAAAAACATCTTCCTGCCAAGGGGATTCTCTCACCACAGGATTCCAGGAACCACCAGAAACTAACTCCAATCACCTAAGATAGCCCAATGGGTAGACACCAGCATAACAACTCAACCAATGAAAGACAGAGCAGTATGGCATCTCCAGAACCCAGTTATCCAGAGGCAAGTAGCCCTGGACAACCCAGCATAATAGAAATTCAAGAAGATGACCTAACATCTATGCTCATGGAGAAGATAACAGAGGAAACAAATAAAGTACATAACGACCTAGAGGAAGATAAACTCAAACAGATTATGGCCATCCATAAAGAAATGCAGGAAGTTGCAGCCAAACACTTTGTGGCCTTTAGAGAGGAAATGCTTAACTCACTGAAAGAAAAAACAAACAAACAAACAAACAAACAGAGGATTGTTCAAACAAACAGCACAAGGAATTGAAGGAAAATACAGTTTAAAAGGTGAAGGATATCAACAAAACAGATCAAGATCTGAAGATAGAATTGGAAAAATTAAAGAAAACATAAATAGAGGAAATTGTGGAGAGAAAGAATTTAGGGAAGAAAACAGAAACTACAGAGGTTAGCATAACCAACAGATTACAAGAGATGGAAGAAAGAATCTCAGGTGTGGAAGATACAATGGAAGAAATAGATGTATCTGTCAAAGAAAATCTTAAATCTAAAAAATTCCTGACACAGACCGTCCAAGAAATTCAAGACAACATAAAAGACAAAAGCTAACAATAATAGGAATAGAGGAAAAAGAAGATTCCCTCCTCCAAGGCCCAGAAAATATTTTCAACAAAATAATTGAAGAAAATCTCCCCAACTTAAAGGAGAGGCCAATAAGAATACAAGAGGCTTACAGAACACCCAATAAATTAGACCAGAAAAGAAAATCCTCCTGCCACATAATAATCAAAACAGTAAGTATACAGAACAAAGAAAAAGCACTAAAAGCTACAAGGGAAAAAGGACAAGTAACATATAATGGCAAACCCATTAGAATCACACCTTACTTTTCAACAGAGACTATGAAAGCCAGAAGAGCCTGGATGGATATCATGTAGACCCAAAGAGAACACAGTTGTCAGCCCAGGCTACTATAGCCAGAAAAACACTTAGTCCTCATACAAGGAGAAAACAGGATATTCAATGACAAGCAAATTTCAACAATACGTACACACAAATCCAGCATTATAGAAGATACTAGAAGGGAAAATACAACCCAAGAAAACTGGCTACTTTCAAAAAAACACAGGAAATAATTAACCTCACTACAGTAAAACAAAAAGCAACCAAGCACACAACCTTATGACCACAGCCAACATCAAAATCAAAGGATCTAACAACCACTGGTCATTAATCTCTCTCAACATCAATGGACTCAATTCTCCAATAAAAAGACACAGACTAAAAGAATGGATGCATAAACAATACCCAGCAATCTGTTGCATACAAGAAACACAGCTAAGTCACAAAGATATACATTACCTGCGGGTAAAGGGTTGGAAGATGGCTTTCCAAGCAAATGGACCTAAGAAGCAAGCTGGAGTAGCCAGACTAATATCTGATAAAATAGACTTTCAAACAAAATTAATAAAAAAAGATGGGGAAGGACACTTCATACTCATCAAGGGAAAATTCCACCAAGAAGACATCATAATCCTGAACATCTATGCCCCAAATACAAGGGCACCCACATTTATAAAAGAAACATTGATAAAACTTAAACCACACATAGATCCCCACACATTAATAGTGGGAGACTTCAACACCCCACTCTCAATAAAGGACGGGTCAACAAAACTGAAAGTAAACGAAGAAACAATGTCTCTAACAGAGGTCATGAATCAAATGGACCTAACAGACATTTACAGAACTTTACACCCAAACACAAAAGAATTTACCTTCTTCTCAGCACCTCATGGAACCTTCTCCAAAATAGACCATATAGTGGGTCACAAAGCGAACCTCAACAGATACAAAAAGTTTGAAATAATCCCTTGTATCCTATCTGATCAACATGGAATAAAGCTGGACCTCAACAACAACAGTAGTAGCAAAAAGCCTACACACACATGGAAACTGAACAACGTGCTACTAAATGACAGCTGGGTCAGGGAGGAAATAAAGAAAGAAATTAAAGTCTTCCTAGAATTCAATGAAAATGAAGGCACAACATACCCAAACTTGTGGGACACAATGAAAGCAGTGCTAACAGGAAAGTTCATAACACTAAGTGCCTTAAAGAAGAAATTTGAGAATTGGCAGAGTACATGGAATCATAAGAAAGAAGGGGAGTTAGTCTGATGGGGAAAGGATAGGAGCTCCACAAAGACCAAATATATCTGGGCACAGGGTCTTTTCTGAAACTGACATTCAACCAAGGACCATGTATGGATATAACCTAGAACCTCCGCTCAGATGTAGCCTGTGATAGCTCAGTAACCAATTGGTTTCCCAAAGTGAGGGGAACAAGGACTATTTCTAACAGGAACTCAATGAAGATACCTGATAAAACAGGATCAGATGAATGGGGGGGAGGTCCCCCCTATCAGTGGACTTGGAAAGGGGCACAGTGGTGATGAGGGAGGGAGGGAGGGACTGGGAGGGAATGAGGGTTCGGGGCATGACTGGGATACAGAATTAATAAAATGTAACTGATAAAAATTAAAAAAAAAATAAAAAAAGAAGAAATTTGAGACAGCACATTCAAGCAACTTAATGGCTCACTTAAAAACCCTAAAAAAAGAAGAAGCAGACACAACAAAAAGGAGTAGACTGCTGGAAATAATCAAACTCAGGGCTGAAATCAATCAATTAAAAACAAATAAAAAATTCAAAGAATGAAACCAAGAGCTGTTTCTTTGAGAAAATACACAAGATAGACAAACTTTTAGCCAAGCCAACTAAAAGGCAGAGAGACACCATCCAAATCAACAAAATCAGAAATGAAAAGGGGGACATAACTACAGACACTGAGGAAATCCAAACAATTATTAGGACTTAAAAGTCTATACGCAACAAAATTTGAAAATTTAAATGAAATGGACAATTTTCTTGATCAATTCCACTTACCAAAGCTGAATCAGGACCAGGTAAATCAATTAAATAGTCCTATATCCCCCAAGGAAATAGAAGCAGTCATCAAAAGTCTCCCATCCAAAAAAAGCCCAGGACCAGATGGTTTCAGTGCAGAATTCTACCAGACCTTCAAAGAAGAGCTACTCCAATTCTCTTCAAACTATTCCACAAAATAGAAACAGAAGGAAGATTACCAAACTCATTCTGTGAAGCCACAGTCACCTTGGTACCTAAACCTCATAAAGACCCAACAAAAAAGAGAATTTCAAGCCAATCTTCCTTATGAACATTGACGTAAAAATACTCAACAAAATACTTGCAAACCGAATACAAGAACATATCAAAGATATCATCCACCATGACCAAGTAGGCTTCATCCCAGGTATGCAGGGGTGGTTCAGTATACGGAAATCCATTAATGTGATCCACCATATTAACAAACTGAAAGAAAAAAACCACATGATAATCTCCCTAGATGCTGAAAAGCATATGACGAAATCTAACATCCATTCATGTTTAAAGTATTGGAGAGATCAGGCATACACGGCACATATCTAAACATAGAAAAGGCGATATATAGCAAGCCTATAGCCAACATCAAACTGAACGGAGAGAAACTTAAAGCAATCCCACTGAAATCAGGGACAAGACAAGGCTGCCCACTCTCTCCATATCTCTTCAACATACTTCTGGATGTCCTTGCTAGAGCAATGAGACAGTTGAAGTTGATCAATGAAATACAAATTGGAAAGGAAGAAGTCAAATTATCAGTGTTTGCAGATGATATGATAGTGTACATGAGTGACCCCAAAAACTCTACCAGGGAACTCTTACAACTGATAAACACCTTCAGCAAAGTGGCTGGATACAAAATTAACTCAAAAATATCAGAAGCCCTCCTGTATACCCAAGACAAAAGGGCCAAGAAAGAAATCAGGGAAACAACACCCTTCACAACAACCACTGCTAAAGGATTTCTATATTTGTTTTCTTAAATTATTTCAAAATGAAACATGAACTGGATCACAGATGTTTCTGAAAGCACACGCCCTTGTCTATCTCCTCACAGTGGCTCTGCAGCCTTGGTCCTGAGAACATAATTGGCTCACTCTTAACTGTGAGTTTATGCTACTAAATCTGAAGGATGATGCTTATTAATTCAACATTGCTGTTACAGTAGCTCTGTCTCATATGCACAGTAGCTCCTGGGCTGTCCATCAACCATCATACTGAAAAGCAAAGGTTCACACACTTTTGGAAGTGTATCAGCAAATAGGAGACAACAAAAAATACAAAAGCCCTAAGCTGAGGTAATTAAAAGACCCCAAATAAGGAACACGATGGACATTGTTAACTATTAATAGCATAATTTGCACTATTTTAACTTTTAGTTAAAAAAAAAAAACAACAGATAATCTAGAGTGATGTGGTACTGTAGATGTTGATGCTGGGCAAAAGGCAAAGTGAGATTTAGAGGTTCACAGAAGATGTCCTTTGTATGCATGGAGCTAATATAGGAACAATTAACAATTGTCTTTCTGAGAAATATGAAGGTACCTTAGAAACAGTAATAACATAAATGTTCTTTTTGTGCTACTCTGTACACCATGTGGCATAATGACATCAATGCTAGTGGAATGTTTCTTAGCATGAGAACTTGTGAAAATTGCAGATATGTGAAACCAGGAGGATAATACCTGCACATTCTTCTAATATTCCAGATAAATGTCAGCATTAATAGCCCTGTGAAGTGCTTACCATCTGCTTTTGTGAAAGCAGTTATCATCTTGAATATGTATACTGTCAAAAGTACTATAGTGAAGCTTTGCAAGAATTCTGAAGTTAAGTAAGTGTGGCAGTTCATTCAGCATGAAGCTGACTGAAATGCATTTAATGCAAAGATAAACTACTGAAAGTTACTTCCAAGGACTTTTCCTTGAAGAAGTAAATTAATAAAAACTGAGATATATTAGGCTTAAATAATTGGATTAAAATTATTACGTCATGAAAATGATGTAACATTCCCCACTCGGTAAACAGCAAAGCTCACCTCGTGTGTCCTGAAAGTGGGACCAATTCTCCCATATGCATATGGCCTTAGCTGGTAGTAGTTTGGCAACTCATATGAAGCCATGTGATATGAAGCGCAAATGTAAAACTATCGGTAGGATTCCGCTCCAGGGGAACATGGCCACAGCTTCTCATAAACATTAAAAACAGCGCATCATTGTCTTCTTTGATGAGACCTAATTGACTAGGATCAGAAGGAAGTAAAAGAAGACCTCTCCTATCAGTGGACTTGAGGAGGGGCATGCATGCAGAGGGTGGAGGAAGGGAGGGATTGGGACGGGAGGAGAGAGGGAACCACAGGAGGGATACAAAGTGAATAAAGTGTAATTAATAAAGAAAAAATTAAAAAGAAAAAACAGTGTGTCTTCTTATATCCATGTCTGAGCTCTGTATGAGTACTCGCTCTTGCACTAAACCACCTCTGTCCATACATATACCTAACCTCTGTGGTTATTTGCATTGAATCATACCTGCTGAGGGCTTAATAAAAAGCTAGCATCCACATACAAGAGAATACATATCACATTTGCCCCTTTAGTTATGAGTTAGTTCACTCAAGATTCATTTTTGTGCTCTATCGATTTACCTGAGAACTCATAATCTCATTTTTAAACAGCTGAATAATATATCATTGTATAAATGCATCACATTTTTATTACTCATTTATTAAATGATGAACATCTGTTCTGTTTCAATTTTGTTTTATAATTCTTTATTAATTACACTTTATTCACTTTGTATCCCCCCTGTGGTTTCCTCCCTCCTCCTGTCCCAATCCCTCTCTTCCTCCATCCTCTGAATACATGCCCCTCCCCAAGTCCACTGATAGGGGAGGTCTTCTTTTACTTCCTTCTGATCCTAATCAATTAGGTCTCATCAGGAGTGGCTGCATTGTCTTCTTCTGTGGCCTGGTAATGCTGCTTCCCCCTCAGGGGGAGGTAATTAAAGAGCAGGCCAAATAGTTCATGTCAGAGACAGTCCCTGTTCCTATTACAGTGGAACCCACTTGGATACTGAACTTCCATGGGCTACATCTGTGCAGGGGTCTTAGGTTATCTCCATGCATAGTGCTTGGTTGGAGTATCAGTCTCAAGAAAGACCCCTGTGCTCAGATTTTTTGGTTCTGTTGTTCTTTTTGTGGAGTTCTGAGAATTAAAAATGGAGCAGCAAGCAAGGCATGATGGAGCATGCCTTTCATCCCAAAGCTTAGCATGCAGAAGCAGATGAATCTCTGTGAGTTCAAGGCCAGCCTGATCTACAGAGTGAGCACAAAGAGATTCAGGACTACAAAGAAAGGTTCAGTATGCAAACAAACAAAGAATCAAAAACAAACAAATAGTAACAACAAACATGAATTAGCAAATATCTGTGTTATAACATACAGACTCAGAATGGTATAGCTGGATCTTGTGCTAGACCAGTTTTTAGCTTTCATGAAATATTGACACTGATTTCTTTAGTGACTTTCACCCATTTGTATCGATATACCCACTAGCAATGGATGGGTATTCTCTTTTCCGCACATCCTCACTAGCATCAGCTGTCACCTGTTTTACTGATCTTTGTCATTTTGACTGAAAAATTTATAATCACAAAGTTGTTTTAATTTGCACTTCCTTGATTACTGAGGATGTTAAACCTTTTTAAGCATCTTTCAGCTATTTTTTTTTCATATCTTGAGAAATCTTGGCATAGTTCTACACCCCGTCTTTAATTGGGCTATTTGTGTTCTTGATGTTAAATTTTGTTTAGTTCTATATAGATTCTAGATATTAACCCTTTGTAATTGGTAATGACTTCTTTTTTCATTCTACAGGCTGCCACTTTGGCCTAATGATGATATCCTTTGCTCTACATAATTTTAGCTCCATGAGTTCTCATTTATTGACTGTTTGTCTTAATAACTGTGATGTTGCTGTTCAGAAGGTCCTCTTATGTATCAATGTGTTCAAACTATTCTCTACATTCTTTCCCATCAGATTCAGGGTATCTTCTCTTATGTTAAGATCCTTGATCCATTTGTTGTTGAATTTTATTATTATTATTATTATTATTATTATTATTATTATTATTTTGTCAGAAAGTGTTCACACAAAATGATAAAAATTTTACAGAAATACAAATTTTTTAGAAAGTAAGGTTTTTATACTAAGACTAGAACATAAAAATATTGTAACGGGTAAAATAAAATAAGTGAACTCAGTATAAATAAATTTTCTGATATCTAGAACATTCTTTTTTTTTTTACTGTGGTAAAATTTTTTTAATTTAATTTAATTTTATTTTTTTCTTATCAGTTACATTTTATTAACTCTGTATCCCAGCCGTGTCCCGAACCCTCATTCCCTCCTAGTCCCTCCCTTCCTCCCTCATCACCACCATGCCCCTTTCCAAGTCAACTGATAGGGGGGGACCTCCCCCCATTCATCTGATCCTGTTTTATCAGGTATCTTCATTGAGTTCCTGTTATAAATAGTCCTTGTTCCCCTCACTTTGGGAAACCAATTGGTTACTGAGCTACCACAGGCTACATCTGAGCAGAGGTTCTAGGTTATATCCATACATGGTCCTTGGT
>REGO01000425.1:508497-565075 GCA_010120015.1 Rhombomys opimus | reverse complement strand
CCTGTCATACGTTCAATGCACATCCCATCTGTCTTTCTAAATGAGGATTGATCATCTTACCCCATGTCCTCTCTCTTGATTATCTTTTTTAGGTGTATAGATTTCATTATGTTTATCATATCTTATAGGTCTATATAAGTGAGTATATACCATGTTTGTCTTTCTCCTTCTGGGATATTTCACTCAGAATGATGTTTTCTTGAATTTTGCACAGGCTGATAAATATCAATCTATTTTCATTCTGTAGTTACTATGAGTAACTCTTAGACTAGACTAGAAGACCAGGAGAAGATGCCGGGTACTCACAGAGTACCAGGCTTGTGCAGCAGTTGTTTGTCACCAGGAAAAGAGATAGCGGTTCTGTACGTCAGTGGGATCCACCGAGAAATAGAAACAGTTTAGAAGGAAAGGCTGAAAGTGGCATAGAGCTAGGAAGACCATGTGTCAGCCCCGAGAGACCAGTTCCTAAAGAGACTGAGGAGGGCTGGCAAGAGGGCCTCAGGACTACAATGGTAATGTTTTTTAATTCAGTATGTAGAAGATAGAAAATAAAACCTATATATTTTAATGATGATCTATCATCAAGTTTTTCTTAAAAAGGCTTAGCTTGTGGAAGAATATGATGTGGAGAGGCACAGATATGTAAAACGGTTATGCAGATAATAGTTGAGTGAGCTGGATAATATTCGTGGAGTTGTGGTTTGGTTATAGTTTTGCAAGTGTGTCTCTCTATTTTTTTATGAAGAGATGTTCCAGATCATATTTTGATCATTCTTCACTCATTTTATTTTGCACATAAGTAGGTAATCCAACACATATAGCCAAGAACAGGATACAGAGGTTCTCATGATGGTCTGTTTGAGAGCTTCACAGTGAATTGCACATTCTTTAGCTAAGGTGAAGATTAACAAACAGAGAGGGAGAACAAATGAATAAGTCATTGTAATTCTAAACTTAATATGGAGAATGATGAGATGCAGACTAATAGATTTCAACTGAGGATACTCTTCCAGAAATCAATGAATAATAAATGACAATCAAGTTGATTAATCATCAGAAAAGAGAGCTTCAGAACTATTAATAAATTTAGATGTTACTATTTAATAATTAATCAAAGAAATATTATCATAAAATATGTAAAAAGATACTTTGGTGAATGTAAATGTCTTTTTCACTATAAAAAAGAAAATCAATTAAGTTAATAATAATTATCGACACACTGATAGGTACAACAAAATGCTGATTTCAAATATGGTGACATTATCTGTATCTCTACCAAAGTAATATAAGGATGAATAAAGTCTCAGAAGGCACAAAGAAAAATACATATTTAGTACACATGATATTGTAAAACTGGGCACTTTCTCCTTTACAAAATGCTTGCTTCCACAGTTCCACAGTAGACAATGTAGGTACAGGTGAACATTTTCAAAATCTGTTCTTAATACCATCTTTATTGAATTTGTTGATATAAAAAAACACTATATCACAGTAGCTTAATTAGTACATGGATTGTTTTAGTTGAACATTAGAGTTTATATTGGAATTCTTGATGATGATGATTATCATTATTTCTCCTTTGAAGTTTATCTTGTTTGTTGCCTGGCCTGACTCCTTTAAAGTGTACCTGCCAGTCAATCTGTCAAGTGATTCTTAGACTATTCTTAGACTATTAAACTTAGAAAAGTTTAATTACTTGTATACAGATATTTTTGCTTGGATTGAACACCTGACCACTGAAGAGGAGCCACAGTAATGCAATACAGATGAATGAGAGATATTTATTTATTAGCAAAATACGGTTAAATAAATCTATATCTAGTGTCTGATAGTTATCCTTTTTTCATTTCCATTCCTATAATTAAACACTGTGACCCCAAAGCAGCTTATAAAAGAAAATGGCTTCTTCTTCCAGGTCACTATGTATCATTAAGAATTGGATTCAGAAATGATGGAGGAATGCTGGTTCCTGGCTATTCCTAAACCCAGCAAGCTTTATTATACAAACCAGGACTGCAATTCTAGGAAGTTGTGCTAACCACAGTGTGCTGGCCTCTCCCACATCGCTTAAGGCAGGCACTGCAGTCCCTTGGCCATAGACCAACATGATAAAAATCATTGCTCTGTTGCACATTTTTTCACCCAGGTGATTCTAGGCTGTGGAAAGATGAGGAATTAATGGTAATCAGGACAATAGCAAGAAAAAACATAGATCAAAGAGTAGAGCAACAGTAAAATTATGAACTAATGAAAAGTTGGTGACTATTGACAATGACAGTGCATGTCAGAAGAGAGTTAGTTATTCTACATAAACCGGACAGCATAAGTAAAATACTGATAATATCTATGGCATAACTATACATTGAAATTTAGTATGTATACAAGAATGTTGTTGGGAAACCAAGGTTCCTGGGTTCCAAGTCTCATTAAGAAAATACTTTAAAAGCAGATTCAGAAGGAACCTCCAGGACAGATTTATTATGTGTTTGAGAGAAAAGTAACCAGGCAAGAGAGCTCTAAGTCTTGGCAGCTGCCAGGAGATGGAGAGAAGAAAGAGAAAAATCCAGGCCTTTTGCAATGGATGTGAGCAAGCATCTGCATGAAAGGGGACAATGCAGTAGCTTCTGAAAAAAGACTGAGCAAGTCCAGAACACCAGGAAAAGTATGGTTTGGGCTAGTACCCCAAGGAGAAACAGATTGAAAAGGGAAAGTGGAAATGTTACACTTTTTAAAAAGTGGGATTAAACTCAATCTTAAAGAAAATTAAAGTTTAAAACTTAGCTGGAAAATGGTCAGACTTAGTATGTATTCTATTAAGCAAAGTCACAATATCAGGAAAAAAACAGTACACATATGTACTTATATTCTCTCTTACATGTAGAATTTTTGATACTGAAAGAGTAAAACTTAATGTGATGTTCCACAGCTCAGGTTATAAATTTCCATTCTAACTATAAAAAGTTCATCATCAAATTCTCCATTTGGTTAACTTAGGGTATGATGTTTTTATTTATTTGCAAGCTTTATATGATAAAGCTTCTTTATTTTTTAGTGTGCAATACTTTCTTATATAGTTTATTTATTTACTTAACTTGTTTATTAATTACAGTTTATTCACTTTGTAGACCAGCTGTAGCCCTCTCCATCTCCTCCCAGTCCCATCCACCCTCCCTCTTTTCCCCCATGCCCCTTCCCTAACCCAGTAATAAGGGAGGACCACCTCCACATCTATGTGACCCTAGCCTATCAAGTTATCAGCACTGGTTGCATCATCTTCTTCTGCGGCCTGGTAAGGCTGCACCCCCCCATGGGGAGGTGATCAAATACCTGGCTTTAGTGTACAGTCTTAACAGTGCTTCATGGTGGGAGTTGTGAAAATGTCTGTCCCAAGGGGGGGACTTTTGGAGATGGTAAATATGTTATCTCACTAAGAAAACCATTAGGTCCTTTTTCTTAGAAATATTTTAGATGACTGTGCTTTCTTCTTGGGTAAATAGGCTACTGTCATAATGATTGACAGACCCTGAAAGATTAGTGGGAGACAATAATATGTAATGTTTTATTTCACTACCCAGGAAGTGAGGTAGAAACTTCATTTTATTCTTTGGACCAGAAAAAGGTAGCTTTGCCTTAATGAGACTCAACAAAGCTAAGACACCAGTACCATTTTATAGATTTAAATCTTAAAGAAAGGCTTTCTTTCCAGTATTATCAAGTAAACAAGAGATGCAGTGGGGTATGGTTTTTCTCAATGGCCTCTAAGGCTGCTAATATCTGTAACAAGAACAAACAAAGCTAAAAAAATGATAAATAATGCATAATAGAAATATCTAAAGAGTTACCATACTAAGCAGATACATATTTATAATAAACTAATACAGGAAATGCTAGGGCTCACATAATAACTTAAGGAACTATAAAGATTTAAAAGCCACACTGAAGAATAATAAAGTTATAGCTCTCCGTAGCTAATAAAAATAATAAACCTTCATGATAAAAAAGTTGGGAAATAGAAGAATTTCTCTATCCAATAGAAAACAATGCAAACTTCTATTTTTAAAGATGGGGACAAGTTGTACAACATTATGAGAGTGTTATACCAATATTACATAACAGGAGCTCACAATGCTAAGTGATTTTAAAGTTCAAAATACATTCATTATTTAAAATATAGCAGTTACATATTTAAATTAATGTTTATAATTTTTACATAAATTAACTGGAAGAGATAGTTTATAAACAACTACAAAAATTGTGATTTTGGTAAATGTTTAAAGTCGTACAAAAATGCTCAAACTATAAGAATAAATGACTATAACTATAATTTGATGCAGGTTGTAATGGTGGGGTAAGTTAAGTCTCAAACAGTGAGCCAAATGACTGACAGATCTGTTTTAACATATAAAAGCAGACCTAAAATTCAGGTTCCCCAAGAATTCCTCATGTTAGTTTTTTGGAACACAACCTGCTCCTGGGTTACGCAGCAACTTTTGATGTCATCATGTGTCGCCAGCCAGGTGGCCACACCTGGAAGGCGTGGTCTTTCTCTTACTCTCTCTCTCTCTTACTCTCTCTCTTACACACACTCTCTCTCTTACTCTCTTCTTGCTTTCTCTCTCTTACTCTCCTCTGGCTTTCTCTCTCTCTCTTACTCTCCTCTTACACTCTCTCTCATTACACTCCTCTTTCTCTCTATCTCTCTCTCTCTCTCTTGGGGCGCCCTCCTTTCCCTTTCTTTCTCTCTCCCCATCATGTCCTGTTTCCCCCACTCCCTCCATACCCACTCAACAAACCTCTTGCAGAGAAGATCAGTTGACACCAGCCTCATATTTCTTAAATAATAACTAACATTGGTGCTTTGGCTAGGATAGGGTTCCCCTAGCGAAACTAGGGCCCCTTTTCGGACTTTGGATGGGACAGTTACAACTGATTTACTCCTAAAAACCTCTACTTTTCTTTTAACTGCCCTCATGCCCTCCCTGGTTCTCCAGGCTACTTCTGCTGTCCCCAGGCTTGGGTCCCTGTCCTGCAGCTGGGGCTCTCTGAAAGTCCTGGCTATGCAGGTCCAGCTCCCGCCACAGGGGCTCCGGCAGCAGCAAAGGCCAACCTCATCCTAGCTTGGATCTCTGTGCTGTCTGCAGAGACAGTGTTTGGGAAAAGGGTAGGTGCTCTACATGCCATGCTAAAATCAACTTTAAAGCCTTGATATAATGTTTTGGGTAGGACAGTAACCAACACAGCCCGGAGGGAAACTTTTAAATCTCCCGCGGGATTTTAAAATCTCATGAGATTTCCGAAGCCATGTTGGTCTTGGGAGGAAATGGGTGAAACTATAGCTTAACCATTCACTTAATGTGGCACAGCGCCATCTTAGGTTCGGGCAAAGAGGCCCTGCCTCCCACGTGCGCTGCCTGGCCGCTGAGTAAGCCATGGGCTTTGCCCCACCAAGCTGCTTTTCATTTTCGCTGTGTGCTTTCTTCTAAGAGGCTTTTCCCAAGCTTAAAAAAAAAAAAATCTTTTCTCCCTGATTTCTATACACTTTACTCTTATATTTTAAATTCCTTATCTAATACTTTATGTAATTTTCTCATTGGGTTTACATTTATAAGTCTTAATCATAATTAACTGTTTATCTTATCTTTTAGAGTAGGCCACAACAACGAGCCTCATTTCAAATTGGCATGGATTTTTATAAAAATTCAAAGTTACATTTTAGTATCTTATGATTCAACCCTGCCTCAATATAAATTTTATATAATAATAAAATTTTAAAGTTATAAATATCTATTCAAATTAATATTTTAAACCAACTTACTGTCTCCTATGTGTTGCTAAAATATAATTTTAAAATTGCTTTATACTGTACTGCTCATGAATATTGTTTACCAATATTCTAACTTAAGATCTATTAATTTTAGAGGTATTTATTTATGTTAAAACGGGGTCAATTTGCTACATCTCTACTATCAAAAGGTTAAAATATACTTGGTTATTTTTAAAATTGATTTGTACTATTCTGCTACATTGTTGGTTTTAAACTTATAGCTCAAGGGTTCGTTATTATGTACAAGTTGTTTACCGATATTCTAAATTAAGATGTATTACTTTTAAAATATATATTTATATTAAAACTGGGTCAATTTGCCTCCTGTTGTTATGCTACTGTTGTATTGACTGTCCAGAGTTCTAACCTTTATCAATAGGGCTCTAATTCATTAATCTGACTCTGATACAAAAACATTCCACTATATCACATACTATTATGGTTCTAAGCTCAAGATTGTAAGCTTCCATATTATCTATACTTATACTACTAAAAGTTAAGATCAAGTGAGTTTCCCTTTTACTCTATAAAAGGCTTTTGCATTTTCAGCGCTCACCTTAAAAAATACTTATGCTATTAACACATAATAGCCTTTTTCTCCAATGCAGAGTACAATTGTGATACTAATATATCTAAAGTTTTATCTCCTTCTGAAAACTTAAAAGTAAGTCTTGTAAGCTGCAGAAAGTCCACCTAAATCCACCGCTCAGGTCAACTGGACTCCAGATAAGTACTGCACTATTGTCTATCTCAAAAGGTGGGACTCCTTTCTTTTTCCTGATGTTGGGACTTCCTTTCCTGGCTACCAGACTGTTATTTACTTCATGCAACACTGGCTGGATTGGTGAGTTCTCCTTATTGACCAGCCACTAGATTGGTGAGGTCTCTCCCTTTTTCCAGCATAAAACGCCTCTCTTGGTAGGGGAAGCTTGACCGCAGAGCTCCGGCAAATTCGTACCATCTTTTGAGATGGAGGGACCCCCCCCCTCCAGCCATAGCCTTAACTGTCTAGGGTTGACCCTCTATGCTGACCTCCATTTTAGGGCCCCACTCTCCCTTAGGTGGTACATCCCCTCTCACACACGGTTCCTTCTCCCCCTCTCTCGCTTGCTCATGGGAAGGCCTAGTGCTACTTGATCCATCATGCCCTGGCTGACAAGCTATTGGACCAGGTAGCACCCCTCTCACTCTGAGTCACACCTTGCCATTGGGACACCTCTGGAAGGTCGCTGACTTCTCTGCCCCCAATGGAAGATTCCCAGAAGCCTGTCCCTCCAGATAGGATGCACTCTGGAGAATTTCAAGTTTCTACGCCTAGTGCCAGCCAGCACCAGGGCCTCTAAGCTTACACACTTCTGTAATCAAACCTCACCTCAATGACAGATTGAAAATAAAGCCTTCTTTAAATATTGCCAGTGATTGGGTAAATAAAGTTCCCCCAAGATAGACAGAGGTTCCCATGTTCAAGTCTCATCAATCCAAACCTTCTACTTCTGTTTGCTCTCCCAAAAGTTTTCAGTGTATACCTACAGGATTTTCTCTATAACGTACTCAACTTTATCTTTTGTCTATATATGTGTTTCAGTGTCTTACCAGACACAGATGTTTCCTATAGCCACAACAGTGCCAAAGCAGCTACAGGTGTTCAACTCTGACCTCACAGACTTCCAACAAGTTGCAGATGTTCAACCCTGACCTCACAGACTTCCAACAATCTGGACCTGCACCTTCCCTCCTAGCCATGGATGTTCTCGCAGACCCTGGAAAGCATCAAAACAGCCTATTCTTCCTGGACTTGGCCAACATTTCAGCCTTTTGACCTCCCTACAGTGCTCCCAGTGTCAGCAGGAAGTAGCCAGAAGAGAATCTACACCTGTTATTCACTTGTTGTTAATAAAAGGCTGAAATGGTATGCTTCAGGACCAGGACAAGTAGCTCCAGGTTTTCCCAGCGTTCCCCAGTCCCTACCTCCAGCGTTGCATGGCTGGCAACTCTCTCTATTGACAATTCTCTACCATAAACTTTCCAGAGCAGAGGCTTCTCTTACTCTTGACCTTGCAATCTGACCATTTTGTTCCTATAATTCTTCTCTCTCTCAACCCCTTGCATGACAACCAAGAGCTGCTTCCAATGAGCCTAAATTTATATACTTTAACTTACCTTATAAAAAGCAGCCCAAGCTCCCCATTTTTAATTATAGAAAAAGGGAGGAATGTTAGTATTTTGGAACACAATCTGCTCCTGGGCTACCCAGAAACTTATGATGTCATCATGTGTTGCCAGCCAGGTCGCCACACTTGGAAGGCATGGTTACCTTGCCCCTTAAAGGGCCAACCCAACATGTGGTCTTTCTCTTACTCTCTCTCTCTTTCTCCTTCTCTCTTATATTCTCTCTCTTACTCTCCTCTTGCTTTTTCTCTCTCTCTCTTACTCTCCTCTTACACACACACTCTCTCTCTTACCCTCTTCTTTCTCTCTCCCTCTCTTTCTTGGGGCACCCTCTTTCCCTTTCTTTCTATCTCTCCATCAAGTCATGTTTCCCCCACTCCCTCCATACCCACTCAATAAACCTCTTGCAGAAAAGATCGGTTGACCCCAGCCTCATATTTCTTAAATAATAACTAACACCTCAACCCTAACCAGTTACAGGGTATGGTTGGCATACTCAACCTTCTACCCAACCCTCCAACTCTCTGCCCAAAGGATAGGCTGCTTTTTCCCAGAAACTCCACTCTATGTCATCCAGCCATTTTGGATTATATCTGATTAAATTTGCCCATACTGAAATTTTGGCCTCCTGGGTACTGCACCTGGTCCCCCTTTCTCCATTTCCCCTACCTCCAACTCACATGGCGGCTCAGGGTCATGCCACTCTGGACTCTCCCAGATGTACCTGTCTCTGACCATGCTCTCTTTTTATCTACAATAAACTTTCTCTTCCACCATACCTAGGAGCAGTCATGTCTGTTTTTTTATTTTTATTTCTTTTTTTTTTTTTCTTTTTCGTTCATCTGGTGCTGAAACATAGAAGTAACATAAATGATTCCTCTCCCAGGGAACTTGGTGGTTCTAAACCAAGCTCTTGATCTGACCCTTCTAAAGCATGCAAAAACCATTTGTTTCTGATGCTAATGTATTATCTAGAAATTAAATTAAAGTTTATTGTTTTCTAAGTTGTTTCAGCTTTTTAAATTTTCTGTGTTTCTATTAATTTAATTTTTATTGCTGCAAAGAAAAAAAAAAAAAAAGGAAAAGATACAATCCAGTGAAAGGACCAGGCCTGACGCCCCTCCCCAAAGGTTCATCAGTCCCAGAAACCAGGACATAAAATTCTGTACACAAGGAACAGCCTGAGGATAGCCACAAGAATAGGAAGGTATCTTATCCCAGGGTGGGGCATCTGTGTTGGGTAGCCCACAGACCTAACATTCCTGAGGTCTATACATAGCTCACTCAGTGCTCATTATGTTAGTTAGCCAATCATTCTGTAACAAGCTTGCCTTTGCTGAATATCTTCCAATCATCTAACTGCTAATCTGGAGTTCTGGGTTCTTGAACAAACCCCAAATAAAAAACCCTGCCATGTAGCTGCTCAGGGTTCTCTTGTATGCTCCACTGCATTGGTGATTATGGAGAGACCAAGCTTAAGCATGAATAAACTCTTTGCTCTTGCATATGTGGTCTGGCTCCAGGTGGTCTTTGGGGACCTTAAGTTCTGGGCACAACACCAGAAATGATACTAGGAAAATATCAATAAATTTCTGTAAGTGCTAGCACTTAATTAACAGGTCCTGGTATGGCTGATGAGAAATGAATCTTTTAACTTTTTTTTTATTATTATCATTTATTCAATTTGGAGAAATGAATCTTAGCAACATATAGATTAGAGGAGACACCACAAGACTGAGGCTGTGACAAGGTTATTCCGAGAAATTAGACTTTTTCATACTTGTATCAAAAACAGAATATAATTGTGATTGCCAGGATAACTACAATAGTAGGTGCCAAGATACATTGATATTTGCAAGCTATACAGGGTATCTAAGACCAGTTGTCCTGTTAAGTCTTTACATTTTTCATTGATTTCTAGGGAACAAAAATGAATAAGCAGCCTGAATGCTTCACTACCTGAAGAAATGCCTTTGCTTCTCAGGAACTGAAAGGCATACACTACCTCAACTGACAGACCAAAAAATTAAAAATTAGCGGATATATGTTTAAGGTTTAAAGCACAAGCCTGAAGGAAGGCAGCCAGGTGGAGACATGTCCAGCTGCCTTGGGGAAGAACCAGCCTTGCTTCATTCTTTTTCTGCCCACTAGAGATATAGTTGCTAGAAAACAGGCCCCCTCCCCTAATACAACCAAACAAGGGAAGCCAGACCAATAATGGTTTGGGGGCCTTCCTGTAGCCAGTCAGTTCAAACACAACATCTCCTTTTTCGTTTCAACCAACAGACACTTGCCAGGCAGGAATCCTTCTGCTTTGGGCACCCTGGGAGGGACTGGACTCTTTAAATCACCCACCTATCCTGAGAAGGAAGCTCTCAGACCTTAACCGCTCTGGTGGTAAGTGTACAATCCTGAGCTATGGCTTGTAATAAAGGATCCTTATGCGTCTTGCAACGGACTCGACTCCTGGTAGTGGTCTTTTGGGGTCTCAGAAATTAGGTACAACACAAAGGCCATAAACTCTTACCTAAAAACAAAACAAAACAAAACAAAGCAAAAAAACTATGTAACATGCCTCTCAATGCAGCTAGACCAGGACAAATCTATTTTTCCCTGCAAATTTCATTAAGAAGTAACATACAGTTTATATTACACCAATAAATGTATTACCAGTATATTATAGAAAAAAAAGTGTTGTGGTTGTTATGGACAATTAGGTTAATCCTCTAAGAAGTGGATATTCTTCCTTAAAGATAAATTTTAACAGGTAGAAGATGAGCTCCAGTTACTTAATTGAGAAAAATTGTATTCAACTAAGTAGAAAACATGAAATATAAAATGAGCAGTAGACACTTTTGTTGGGGCTGGGAAGACTGCTCATGGGCAAAATGCTTGCCCCACAATCATGAGCATTCATATTTGGATCTCACATCCTCATCTAAAAATCCAGACTTGGCAGTGTGCACTTGAAATACTAACTTGAAGAGGCTGACAAAAAAGGAGCAAGTCCAAATAATTGACAATTGCTCTGTTCATTAAAAGACCTCCCTTCCCAAAAAGAATGATTAAAAAGAATGATTTAAAAGTCACCTGACCATTCACTTCTGACCTTCATCCACCCACACACAGAATGCACATACTTACACTCCACACATAACATACATACAGTTTGCATATAAAATTACCAGAGACTCTTGACAAAGAAATAGTATTGATTAAGCTTCATAGTATATTGAAATAAATATTTTTTACTAATATTATCAGGAAGTTATGCAAGAAATTATTACTAAGTGTTATAACACATCAAATGTTATAATCTACATTTTTTATTTACTATAAGTAAATAATAAAAGTTTTAAATCATCATACTACTTATAAACACCTCAATTCCATGTTTAATAAGAATACAGTCAAGATCCAGTATAAGGAGCCAATGGTAATGAGTGATTATAGTGAGTAATTATATCAAGGAAAAGCTTAAAAATTATATGTGCAGATGTGCAGTCCTTGTCCTGGACCAGGTCTCTGAACAATGAGAAAAAAAAAAAAAGAGAAAGAGAGAGAAAGAAAGGAAATAAAAACATTATTTTGAAGGGAAAGCTTAGTAAATAAATGAACACAGGTTTTATGTTATTATTTTTTACCACATACTTGACATTTCTATTTAATCTTTCAACAAAGGTGATTATTGTCAGGTCCAAGGGAAACTAACTCCATTTTTTCAGACTCAGGCAGTCAGCTATCCTCAGAAACTTGTGGTGCTGGTTTAGTTCCTGTCTACCAAGTGAGCCAGTTCTTTTATCACCCACAGAGGGGACATTAGTGGTGCCTATTTTCATATCAAAGCGCGCATACTGGCTTCCAGGCTCCATCGGTCTCACAAGTACCTGATCCACATCTCAAAGTCCATGCTGACATCCTGGACCTTTGTTCCCCCTTTCTACCCCAAATTTCCTACAGCTGAGGAGCTTCCCTTCCCCAGCTACTCATTCTTCTTTATAACCCTGCTCCTTCCACGTCTATTACTTTCGATACATTATCAGGATTCTTCCAGATGTCTCTGCTTCTCCCTCAATCATCTCTACAATAAATCCTTCTCTTTAACCAGAGTCATGTCATCAAGTTTATACAATTATGTTTATAAAATTATGATCCATTAACAACATAAAAATATAGAACTGTGCATTTCCTCTTCCTTTATTACCCAAAACATTTTTCTTCTTCTTCAGTTAGAACATCAACTCTGAGGTTAGAAAAAGACAAGCCTACTTTAAGACTTCTGAGTGTTCTGCCCAGTTCATGAACCCTAAAATACCAGGAATAAACAGACTCCACTGAAAATACATGAGGTTCTTTTTATTGTAAATAACAAGCTGCAGCTTGGGCCAACACCCCCCCACCACTGAAGCGGTAGAAACCAAGCACCCTGTGCTCAGGTTAGTTGGGTGATTTAAAGATTCTGGTCCCTTCCAGCATGCCCAAGGCAGGGGCGATTCCTGCCTGGCAAGCATCTATTGGTCAAAATGCTACATTTTGAATTGATTGGCTATAGGAAGGTCCCCAGACCATAATGACCTGGTGTCCCTCCCTAGGGGAATGGGCCAGTTTCCTAGCAACTGTATCTCTAGTGGGTGGGGAAAGAATGCAGTAAGGCGGTCCTTCCCCTCAGGGCATTACTGGACTTCTCCACCCACCTAGTTCAGGCTTTAATTAATAATAGCTGCTAATTTTTAATCTTTTCGTCTCTCAAGAGATCTTTCCTTTTTGCGTGCATAATTTACAAATTTGAAATCACTTAGCTTTCCTAAAGTGAGATCAAGGCTCACTCTGGCTGCCTAATTCCCTACACAGATAAGAAAAATATAAGGTGTTGGGTAGTCAGTTTCCTGTGTATGAGGTATTGATGGATGTACATATGTGAGTGTCGTGGTGAAATGACCTGTAATGCTCCATTAATGCTTTCACAGAAGCAAGTGAATCCAGCTGTCAGCTTGCAGTGCTGATGGAGAATCTTAGAAGCAATCTTCTTGTCTGGAAGAACTCTCCTTCCAGTTCCTTCTCAACACTCCAGGAACTTACACTCTCAGCAGGAATGCCATTATCTGTCTGGAAATGTTTCAGCTTTTATAATTCTTCCCTGCTACTTTCATTCAAAGCTGAGTGAAAGCATTGCTCTTTTACTCTTTGCTTTTGAAAGAAGGCTAAACCTTCTCTCAACTGACTCCAGAGAAGATATTTTTCTGAGACATTTCTTGATAACAATGGATCAGTTGTTTGAGTAAAAAGTTTAGCTCATAGTCCCTTATTCTCAGGCAGTCAATCTTCCAAGCCAGGTAAAGCCTACAGCAGAATGTGAATCTCCAGGAATTTGGAACACTTGCTGTCTTGCATAGGGGGATAGTCTTACACATAAAGTTGATTTCTTTCTAAACTATCAGTGCAACTTCCAGCAATCATTATCAACAATGGTTCACATGAATTGAGTCATTGCTTCAAGATCAATTTATTAAAAATAAAGATGATCACCGAAAGCTACTTAAGAGCACTACAAAGAGAGAGTGAGAGTTTGCAAAAGACTGTCCAGTAGAATACAGGAACACAGTAGAGTTCACACAGTAAATACAGGACAGTGAAATTCAGATGAGTTCAGTGGAGTTCAGAGGCAGTTTACCAAGCAGAACAATTCAGTCAAAAGCAGAGAGAAGCCAGTTTGGAAAGAAGCAAGCATGGAGAGGAGTTTTGAGCCAGAACAGCTGAGTTGATCCAGGTGGCCAGAGTTCAAAAATGGTGAGTTTATTCAGCAGTAAGTCTCAGAGAGTGAAAATATTCTAGGCCTAGTTTGAGCCTGGAAGCTTAAGCTTTCATTGTCCAGCCTTGCAGAAGATTAGATTGTATAAAAGCTAGAAGCTTGCAGGCCTAGTTATAGAGATAGTTAAAAATACACCTGGGCTCAGCTCAAACCATATATTTCTAAAGCTTGGGTATGGCTCTAGTTTTATTCCTTTTATTTATATAAATATAAATATATATATAACATATTATATATTTTATATATCTCTAAATATATATAAATAAAAGTATATTTATATAAATATATACCTATATGAATATATAAAAATGTACATACATATATATGGTGCTTTTAATTGTAAAGGCTTAAAACGAGGTCATCTATTTCATCGGTCCACATATCTGATTTTATGCCAGTGGTGATAGTTTCCAGCTGAAACACTGTGTTTCACAACTTCCCTTGCACGGGAAAAGGTGTCATTTCTGCCTCATATAAAGCCAGCCTTTCTTGTGGAAATTTTCTCTCATTTACCTTTACTATGTAGAAATTTGTTGTGTCACCCACACAGCATAGGACATATGTCCCATCCATCTACATGAGTGAAAAATAACTTGACCCCCTCACTGTGTCTACTCACCAACACACAGTCTTGCCTAAAGGAGAGACCTATTTCTTCTTTCTACCCATTTTTGCCTGTTTTAGTCCACAGCTAATAATCTAACAAATCCCATCACATTTTTATTACTTTGACTCTGGCATTTAACTTGAGAGTTGGGAAGAAAGTGTCTCTGGTGTTATTGGTTTTGCTATGGATTGCTTTGACTGTCCATAATTTTGTTTTTGTTTTCTATTTCCATATGATGTGTAACTTTGTTTTTTTTATTTGTTTGTTTTCTATTTCTGTGAAGAATAGAATGGAAATTTTGTTTTGGATGAATTGAGTATGTATTTTATATTGCTAGACTGTTCATTTTCAGATTCCTGATATGAATTCACACTTTATTGCTATCCACCTGAATTCTATGTCACTTCTTTTGTTCTCTCTCAATTAGAACAAATTATGAAAGAATAGGTATGCTTGTTAAAATAATATACAGAGATAAAAATTTTTTATCCAGATACTACGTAATACCTTATTTAAGCATATTTAGTCTGTATAATCATAAATTGGACATAGTTTTAGTAAGACAGAGATGCATACATATATATATATATATATATATTTACATAAACTCTGTGTCTTCTAATTTATGGTCTCAATGACATTCCTACCCTAATAGCTCTTACATATTTCATGGGAGCCTGATGTTAACTACCATTTTATTTGCTGTACTAGTAAAGCTGAAATGAACATTTTTACCTGTTATAACAGAAGTAATTATCATTATAATTGTTATAATTAAATAATGAAATAATTATCAGCCATATTAGTACAGAGATACAAAAAGTTTTCTTACAATGTATTGAAACAAAATGCCCTGTTAGCTTAATATTTAAAAATAAGAAATTTAATATTATTTCAATTTCATTATCACATTTTAATTGTACAAATTAATAGTTTTCATACTGACATTTTATACATTTATTATATATATAGTCATAGTTTTCTTCTGCTTCTTTCTTTTGTCCAATATCTCCTCTCCCCTTTTAGCCCTTTCTGTTCACAAGTAGATTTTCCTCTTCTCATCAGTGTCTAAAGAAACTTAACAGACAATTCTCAAAGGAAAAATATTTCCAATAATACATGAAGAAAATACTCAACATTTTTACCTATAAGAGAACTGCAGATAATAGCAGCCTTAACAGTTTCACTCACCACAGGCAAATATCATAAAAAACAAACAATAAACAAACATCAATAACAAAGCACACAATAAATGTGGGAAGGGATGCAGAGGAGGAGGAGGCATCTTATATAACCTATTGTTGGGACTAATGGTTAGTCAAGAACTATAGGAATCAGTACAGGCTCTCCTTAATATGTCAAAGTGGATGTATGTACTATATCAGTCCAGGTAATAAAATGCTAAGTTACAAAATTAGCTATAAATGTCATATCTGCATATTCAGCACTATTTATAAGAAGTAGTAGCATCCCAACTTCCAATTTTTGAGTAAATGTACACATAGAATGATTTGTGAGTGTGCATAAGTGCATGTGTGCACATGTGCATGGGTATTCAGTTGAGTATGTTCAACAACAGAAATGAAATCATGATTTGGAAAAAAGGCAAAAGACAGGACACCATGTTAACAGAAATGAGCTATCTTATGCTGGACAACTATTGCAGGTTTCCTTCTATGTGCAGAACCTAGAAATGTTGAAGTTTTAAGGGTTTCCTTATAACTTAATAATTCTATAATTCAAAAATAGCAAAACATTTTCATTATAATATCTCATTAAAAGTAAGAAGAAAATAGGTGAAAATATCTCACTTTTAAGGTCAATGTACACAGTAGCCATCATGATCTGGACTCAAACATTTTACTTTCTTATGTTTTACTTGCTTGAGTTGCCATATTTAAGCTACTACAATTTAAATATTTTTGAAATATATGTTTGAGAAAACGTTATCTCGTGTATTTGGAAGAATTAATATTAAAAAAAAAAACTTCTTGGCTATGAATCTCAGTATCTCCTTCAATACCCTGGTGGGTAGAGTCTTTCAGAGGTCCTCTGTGGAAGGCTTCTGTCCTGTTCCTTGTCTTCTCCTACTTCTGATGTCTATCCTGTTTGTACTTCTAAATGAGGATTAGTCTCTTCCCTAGGGTCCTACTTGTTGTTTAGCCTAGTGCAGGAATCTATATAGAAGAAGAGAGAGATAAAAAGATCTAGAGGGGATAGGAACTCCACAAGGAGAACAACAGAGCTAAAATACCTGGGCCCGGGGCAGGGGGTGGAGCTGCAGAGACTAATATTACAGTCAGGGACCATGCATGGAGAGGTCCTAGACCCCTTGTTCAAAGGAGCTCATAGGCCGCTCAGTTTTCAGGTGGATTTTCTAGTAAAGGGTAGAGGGGCTGTCTCTAACATGAACTCAATGGCTGGCTCTTTGATCGCCTCCCCCTGGTGAGTATAGCCTTGCCAGGCCACAGAGGAAGATGATGCAGCCAGCCTTGATGAGACCTGATAGGCTAGGGTCAGATAGAAGGAGAGGACTCCTCCTCTATCAGTGGACTAGCAAAAGGGAATGGGGGAGAAAAGGAAGGGTGGGATAGGAAGAAATGAGGGAAGGGGCTGCTGAGGAGATACAAAGTGAATAAATTGTAATAACTAAATAAATACATTAAACCAAATAAAAAAAAACAATGATCTTTCTTCTTATAGTAAAGGGAACATTTCTTTGCAACAGAGACCAATAATAAAAGCCAAAGCCAATCAAAATGTAAAGTTGTTGAGACTAGTCCTAATGGATATATCAATAAAACACTGTCATACTTAAGGCTATAGAACATGCTGAAGAGGTGCCAGAAAGATTGTAAGACACAGATGATTAGAAAATTTCCTGTGACATTGTGTCTCTTAGTTATGTAAGAATCTGTAACCATAAAGTTTCAGCAACATGTCTACATAAACATGAGCTGAACAAGAACAACTGAAATAGATATGCCCAAGTGAACAGGAGAAAGGCCATGAGGCCTCAATCCTAAACAAATAACTATAGGCAACTAAAGAATGCCGACAGTGGAAAAAATAATTTGCCCTAGGGAAGAACCTACCAATTAGTTATCCAATAACAAATGGCCACTCCTCATAGTATATATACAAGTAACATACATATTAAACATGTTATATTTTGGAGTATATTTGTATAGAGCATATGAATATATTCCATTGTAATAGAAACGGGGACTGTCTCTGACATGAACTGATTGGCCTGCTCTTTAATTACTTCCCACTGAGGGGGAAGCAGCATTACCAGGCCACAGAAGAAGACAATACAGCCACTCCTGATGAGACCTAATTAACTAGGATCAGAAGGAAGGAAAAGAAGGCCTCCCCTATCAGTGGACAAGGGGAGGGGCATGCATGCAGAGGGTGGAGGAAGGGAGGGATTGAGACGAGAGGAGAGAGGGAACACAGTGGGTATACAAACTGAATAAAGTGTAATTAATAAAGAATTAAAAAAAAAGAGAGGCCATGAGTTTGAAAGAGGTAAGGAGTGGGTATATAAAATAACTAGAGTTGAGAAAGGAAAGGGAAAAATATATCATATTATAATAACAAAAATAAATTAAATAAATTTTTAAACTCTATTATGACACAGAAAACCTTCAATCATTCATTCAGTTTCCTTTGCTGGAAACAGTTGCGTAACCACAGTTGAGAATTTCAGTCACAAAACTTAGCATGGCCAATTTACTCAGGCTGTCTCTCCCTAAGAGCATGGTTCAAGAGATCAGCCTTGGATATAGGTAAAATATGGGTTTTGATAGTTCAGGAGTAGGGGTTTTCAAATGGGAAATGGAGAATTTGCCAGATAAGTAGGCAGGGTTAAGAAGGTTCCCCCCTATCAGTGGACTTGGAAAGGGGCACAGTAGTGATGAGGGAGGGAGGGAGGGACTGGGAGGGAATGAGGGTTCGGGGCACGGCTGGGATACAGATTTAATAAAATGTAACTGATAAAAAAAAATTAAAAAAAAAATAAAAAAAAAGTAAAAAAAAAAAAAAAAAAGAAGCAGAACATGGTTTCCTTGCTTTTAATAGCTAAGTAGTATCCCATTGTGTAAATGTACAAACAATTTCTGTATCCTTTCCTCCACTGAGGGACATCTAGGTTGTTTCCAACTTCTGGCTATTATGAATAGAGCTGCTACATACATGGTTGAGCAAATGTCCTTGTTGCATAGTGGAACATATTTTGGATGCATGCCTAGGAGTGTTATAGCTGGATCTTGAGGAAACACTATTCCTAATTGTCTGAGAAAGCGCCAGATTGATTTCCAAAGAGGTTGTACAAGTTTTCATTTCTTGTTCCTACCAGCAATTCTCTCCAGCATGTGTTGTCACTTGAGTGTTTGATCTTAGCCATTCTGATTGGTATAATGTGAAATCTCAGAGTTTTGATTTGCATCTCCCTGATGACTAAGGATGTTGAGCATTTCTTTCAGTGTTTTTCTGCCATTTGATATTCTTCTATCGAGAATTCTCTGTTTAGCTCTGTACCCCATTTTTTAATTGGATTATTGGTTTGTTGGTGTTTAAATTTGTAAGTTCTTAATGTATTCTGGATATTAGACCTTTGTCAGATATAGGATTGGCAAAGATCCTTTACCAATCCAGAGGCTGACCTTTTGTTATTTGCTTTATAGAAGCTTTTCAGTTTCACGAAGTCCCATTTATTGATTGTTGATCTTAAGGTCTGTGCTGTTGGTGTTCTATTCAGGAAGTTGTCTTTTGTGCCAGTGAGTTCTAGGGTCTTCCCAAACTTTTTTCTAACAGGTTTAGTGTGTCTGGTTTTATGTTGAGATCCTTCATCCACTTAGATTTTAGTTTTGTGCAAGGTGTTAAACATGGATCTATTTGAGTTTTTCTACATGTAGACAGTTAGACCAGCACCATTTGTTGAAGATGCTATCTTTTTTCCATTGTATGGATTTGGCTTCTTTGTAAAAAATCAAGTATCTGTAGGTGTGTCAGTTTATTTCTGGATCTTCTATTCAATTACATTGACCCACCATTCTGTTTCTATGCGAGTACCCTGCAGTTTTTATTACTGCTGCTCTGTAGTACAACTTGAGATCAGGGATGGTGATACATCCAGAGATCTGCTATTGTACAGGATTGTTTTAACAATTCTGAGTTTTTGTTTATCCATGTGAAGTTGAGAATTTTTCTTTCAAGGTCTGTAAAGAACTGTGTTGGTACTTTGATGGGAACTGCATTGAATCTGTAGATTTCTTTTGGTAGGATGGCCATTTTCACTGTGTTAATCATGAAATTTGCAGGCAAATGGTGGGAACTAGAAAAGATCATCTTGAGTGACGTAACCCATAAGCAGAGAGACACACATTTTATATACTTACTCATAAGTGGATATTAGCCACATAATATAAGATAAACATACTAAAATCTATACTCCTAAAGAAGCTAAACAAGGAAGACTCTAGGGAAGATGCTTAATCCTCATTCAGAAGGACAAACAGGATAGACATCAAAAGCAGAAGAAGATAGGGAACAGGACAGGAACCTACAACAGAGGGCCTCTGAAAGACTCTACTAATCATGGTATTGAAGCAGAAGCTGAGACTCATAGCCAAACTTTGGGCAGAGGGCAGGGAATCTTCTGCAGTAAGGGAGAGATTAGAAAGACCTGGAGGGGGCAGGAGCTCCAAAAGGAGACCAACAGAGACAAAATTATTGAGCCCTGGGGGCCCTGAAGAGAATGATACCTCAACCAAGGACAATGCATGGAGAAGACCCAAAACTCCTGATCAGATGTAGCTCATAGACTCAGTATCCAAGTGGGGTCCCTTTTAACCCCACTTTTTCTTGCATGAACTCAGTGGAAAGCTCTCTGATCATCTCCTCATAGGGGGTATAGCCATGTTAGTCACAGAGGATGATAATGTAACCAGCCCTGATGAAACTTGATTGGCTAGGGTCAAATAGGAAAGGAGGAGAACTTAGCCTATCAGTGGATCAGGGGAGGGGCATAGGGGGAGAAGAAGAAGGGAGGTTGGATTGGGAGGAGAAGAGGGAGGGGTCCACAGCTCTATGATACAAATTGAATGAATTGTAATAAATGATAATAATAAAAAGAAAAAAAATTAAAAACAAATAAAATAAATAAAAATAAAATGCTTTACAGCCACAGCTTATGGAGGCATTTTCTCAGTTGAGGTTTACTCTTTTCAGATACCACAAGCTGTGTCAAGTTGGCATAAAACTAGCTAGTATATTCTTCGTTGGGTTACTGAGATAAGGAATGAAGAGACTAATACTTCTGTTTGTGCTGACATGTAAGACCTAATAAATGCCAGTAACTCTTAAGTTTCTAACTGAAAAATGAGAAAAACAGTGGTACACATGCATAATGTTTTGAAATGTCCTTGGCAGCCTCTGCTCTTCTCACAGAACCTCTAGGTTTTTTGTTTGTTTGTTTGTTTGTTTTCTTTTGGTTTTTCAAGAAGGGGTTTCTCTGTGTAGCCCTGGTTGTCCTGGAACTTGCTCTGTGGATCAGACTGGCCTGGAATTCAGAGATTTGCCTGCCTCTTTATTCTGAGTGCTAGGAACCTGGTACTTTTGTTCTGATTAAGGATGTCTTTTAAAAACTTTAAAAAAAAGAAGCAGACCATAAGCATAATAAGCAATCTCCTGAAATAAAGACATGGTTGCAAGCTGGTCCTAGTAAGGGAGTCATAACAAGGTAGATATAACAAAGACATGGTTGCTTTAAAACAGCCATGGTTTTTGCTTACTGAAGTAGCTGCACAGAACCTGTGTAGTTAAGGCTGTTGTGGGGCATAGCCCAATCTTTGAGAAACAGATTTAATAATAAACGGAATTAGTCTAGTTTGTTTTTATTGTATGATGGTTTTCAGACTAAAATGGAGATGGGTTGGTTTATCACAGGTGTGACTGTTATTCTGTCTGTTACAACTGATAGATTTAATGATCTTGTTTCTTTAAAAGTAAAGTGTTCGCAACACCCTCTACTTCAGGTTTTGACTGGAAAGCACATTCCTTTGAAGTGATGATGTGTGTTTTTCTTGCTGCTGTTATTAACCTAAATTTAGTTCTAAAGATAAAAACATGTTAATTATTCCTGACAAATATAAATTTATATTTACTCACAGCCAAGTAGCTGGGAATTAACAATCCTCCAGATATTGACATTCCATAACAGGTTTCAAGAGCCATCCTACTCAATTCCAATTCAAAGATAGGTTTGTTAAAAGCCATTCTACAACCTTCGGACTCTAATCCATAGTGACAACAATCTTCACTTGTCAAAGCTTGATGTCTTGAATTGATTGTTCAAGTAAAATTATGCATTTTGGTGCAAGAATGAAACTATTTAATAAACTGTACATCATAAACAAACACATAAAATATCCCACCGAATTAAAGGTTAAAAATACCTACAGTAAAAAACTTACAAGTGAAGGTGATCTAGATTATAGAATAAAATAATTGCTTACAAGAGCTGATATCTGAAATTTAAAAACAATTCAGACAAACAACAGCAAAAATCATTTGCCATTTCACAGATATTATTACTAAAATATTCAAGAATAATTTTATTGAAATAATTAAATGACCTGCACATCCTGAAAATAGCTAAATAAATTCTTTGCAAAGATTTTGAAAGTCACCAGGTTTCCTCAAAGCATCCATTCTTTCTGTGTTCTCAGTGAAAGGCCATGGTTCTACAAGCTATTCATTGCACCTTACAAGGGTGAATGCACAAATATTAAAATACAAATGATGTCATGGTGCTTTTTGGCACTATCACACTTTCAAAAAATTTAACAGGTAAATATCAACTTTTTCAACTTAGTGCATAAAGATACCCGAAAAGAACATTCTAAAATCGTATCAACACACAAAGATAACTTGAGGCAAGATAACATAAAATCTTGGCAATTAGTATTAATTTTTATATTTTCTTACTATAAACACAAAGAAAATATACAATTAAATTAATCAAACAACAATTTCCTACAAAATACTCTTCAGTGGACATGCATGAGGAGACCTAAGACAATCATTGCTTCAAGTACTAGACTGACCTGACCACCACTGTTTTAACCATTTCTTAACACAGTCCAATCCAATATGATAATCAAGAAAAATTCTGTGAGTGAGAAAACGAGAAGAAAAAGTGTGACTGATAATATCCTAGAGTTTTATAAACACATGAATGTCTAGGGAGGAGTTTCACATGTGCTGGTCATGTTGAGGCAAATATATGCCATGTTGCTATGTTACTAGAGTTAGCCACTAATTTGTTTCATTCTATACAGAGTACTGATGATAGCCTATTCTCCCTGGGGAGAAATCAGCCTCAAGTCTGAGGAGAAAATTCAACCTGATTTTTTAAAAATTCAGAACAACCACGTTAACGTATGCAGAGGCTTGGCATCCAGTCTACAATCTCCAGGAGAAAGTAGGTCACTTGAACTATTAGTCACAAAAATAGTAACCAGGAAAAAATAAAGCAGAGTGGCGTATTTGAAGTGTGTCTTGCTTAAGTTTAAAGCTGTGTTTGTGTCTTTATGTATTTTAAGTCAGAAAGATAAACTTCTATTTGACATTATCTACTACATCTGAACAATAAGTACTTTAATCTCTTTTTGTGAGATAATCTATGCATTAGTAAAGAGACAATCAGCCCGATCTACTTTCATTAATGTTGATTCTGTGGACAGGCATTAGGAGAAGATGAAACATGTCCATTTACTGATGTCCAAAGTAATCTCTTGAATAGCTTTTATATCATTGTGTCTTGTAGTTTATTATGTTCCTTTTATTGTATGTAGTTACATAAAGACTATTCAGTACATTAGCACAGGATATTAGCAAAACCCAAATAGGGTTTTGCCCTGACATACAATATCCAGTAAAGCAATGGGATCTCAATCATTGTCTTCAAGAGTCTTTTCTTTGCTATGACAATTTTATTAAAATATTCAATTTTTCTTCAGTCAGCCTACATATCTTTTGAATTGTTACAAAAAGTCATTTTCCACCACATGAAAAAATGAAATAAAATAGAAGTTTGTTCTAAAAATAAACAAAACATACTTTCTTGTAATTATTTATAATGTTTGTGAGTATGCAAAGTGAAAACTCATTTCATTGACTCATACACTGCTACGTATAGTCTTTCAGGGGCCCTCTGTGGTAGGCTCCTGTCCTGTTACTTGTTTTCTCCTATTTCCAATGTCCATCCCATTTGTCTTTCTAAGTGAGGATTGATCATCTTACCCCGGGTCCTCTTTATTGTTTATCTTCTTTAGGTGTACAGATTTTAGTATCTTATAGGTCTAGTACCCACTTATAAGTGAGTATATACCCTGTGTGTCTTTCTGCTTCTGTAATACCTCACTCAGAATGATCTTTTCTAGGTCCCACCATTTGCCTGCAAAGTTCATGATTTCCTTGTTTTTAATTGCTGAGTAGTATTCCATTGTGTAAATATACCACAATTTCTGTATCTATTTCTCAACTGAGGGACATCTGGGTTGTTTCCAGGTTCTGGCTATTACGAATAAAGCTGCTACAAACATGGTTGAGCAAATGTTGTGACTCATAACCAAACCTTGGACAGAGTACAGGGAATCATATGAAAGAAGCGGGAGTTAATGTGACCTGGAGATGACAGGAGCTCCACAAGGACCAAATATATCTGGGCCCTGGGGTCTTTTCTGAGACTGATTCTCCAAATAAGGACCATGCATGGATATAACCTAGAACCCCTGCCCAGATATAGCCCATCACAGTTCAGTATCCAAGTATCCAACTGGGTTCCCTAGTTAGGAGAACAGGGACTGTCTCAGACATGAACTCAATGGCTGGCTCTTTGATCTCCCCACCCCCTGAGGGAGGTGCAGCCCTGCTAAGCCACAGAAGAGGACATTGTAACCAGCCCTGCAGAGACCTGATAAGCTAGGGTCAGATGGAAGGGGAGGAGGACCTCTCTCATCAGTGGAGTTAGAGAGGGGCAGGAAGGAAATGAGGGAGAGAGGGTGGGATTGGGAGGGAATGAGGGAGAGGGCTACAGCTGGGATGCAAAGTAAAGGAACTGTAATTAATATAAAAATAATAAAAAAAGACCATTACACTGTCCAGGGTTACTCTCTCTTACCTTTGGAGTCAAACTTTGCTTGTACATATTTATCAGAAAAATTAGCAATAAACATGTTTTTTTTTTTCCTACTGAAAAAAAAAAGAAACAATAAGTGAAATGGTGTTTCAAGCTCTATATATACCTGAATCCATTTTACATAATACAAAAGAAACTTTGTTAATCCATTTCAGTATCATAATTCAATTCATACTTAATTATTCAAAATAGTAACATTTTATTGTAATATATATATATAAGCTGTACCATAAAATTCTGCCATGCAGACTGTGAAAACAGATGCTGAGCCTGATGGCCAACTGATGGGCAGAGTGAATGGAATTTCATGTAAAAAGTGGGAAATAGTAAGAGCTGGAGAGGACAGGAGCTCCACAAGGAGAGCAACAGAACAATAAAATTTGAACACAGGGAACTTCGCAGAGACTCATACTCCAACCAAAGACTATTCATGGAGATAACCTAGAACCCTGACAATGCAGCCACTTCTGATGAGAACTGATAGACTAAGATCAGAAAGAAGGAGAGGAGGACCTCCCCTATCAGTGGACTTGGGGAGGGGCATGCAAGCAGAAAGGGGGGGGAGGGTGGAAACGGGAGGGGAGGAGGGAGGGGCTTATGGGGAGATACAAAATGAATAAAGTGTAATTAATAAAAGTTAAATAAAAAAAATTTTAAAAAAAGGAAAAAAAAAGAATTCATAATGCTTCCCCAGTATAAAAGGTGGTGACATTTAAAAATAATTAAATTATTTTTGTTTTTTTGAGCAGGATTCTTAAAATTAATAAATAACTCATCATTAGAATAAAGAAAATAACATTTTCAGTAAAATTGAAGCTTTTGGTAGATATACAATGAAATTATCATTAGGAAGGAATGAAAACTAATTATTTTCACTGATTAGATAAACAATGCACTGGCAACATTATTTCTTTGTAAAAAAAATGAAACGAAATTAAAGGCAAATTTGTATTTTTTTATTACTTATAATGCTTCGTTAGTATATTTTTAATTTGATAGAATACACACAAATTTAAAAAAGGAAAAGGATAAATTTCATCACAGCTTTCGATCACATCTGTTTCCCTACAGTAGAAGTTGGTTTAATTCTACTTATCTTCCTCATTCCAAAGTACATGTGAATTTAAGTTACTGAGTTATAAATAGCCTATTGGTTCTGTTACTAGGTTCTGAGAAAATTTACTAACACTCTAACAAAAGTGGTTCTTGGGACCATGAAGAAGTAGAGTTCTTGCAGTAATGCCTGTGGCTTTAAATGTAATATTTCAACTGTTCTGATTTGGCTGCCCATATTTCTCCTTTCACTATTTCTTCTCAACCTGGCCACTTACCTCTGCCTTTGTCTCCATATAGTTCCTCTTTTCTTTCTGTTTATTAAAACAGTTGCTTGGGTAATTTTACATAAAACACAAGTAGAACTTTGAATAGAAGTGTGTAACACTGCGCATGACTTTCATTTCTGTAACCTAGGAGTGAAACCTTCCATCTCTTTGGTGTTCTAAATTTGACTGAAGGCCAGGCTGTGACCACAGGAAGCTCTCTCCAGGGAACCTGGTAGCAGGTAGGTTTTCTGTTGCTCAAAGCCAGGACCTTGAATTTTTCTTTCTTTTCTTTTTTCTTTCTTTTTCCTTTTTTTAAAAATCACACTTTTGGATCCAATGGTATTTTTTGTTTTCTTGTGGGGTCACATTTTTCAGGCAACTTGTCAAGTATTTTTTAGAAGGCATGTTCGGTTTCTTGAGAATAATTGAAAACTTCAAGGCACATGTTTCCCAATATTGAAGGAGCCATCCCTTCATCTGTGGAAGGCAGAAGTTATGATTCATAATACTGGGGTTTAGAAGTCTGCTTCCCTAAGGCTGACCTTTTCCAGTTACTTTTATTTGAAGCATATCTCAAATATAACACACTAACTTATTTCAAAATCTTTGTTTTTTTTCGTAATGTCACAAATAATACTGGGCAAATGCCCCTCTCTAAAGCAGAAGATCAATACCCAATTTCATTCACAGAGGAAAAAAAAAGGGTAATTTTTTTGCATAAAATTAAGTGAATTGATTTTATTGTTAAAAGAATAATGTATATGAAATGAATATTGTCTAAATTTTATAAAATTATGGATAAGTTTATATTAAGAAAACATCAAATGTTTTAATTATAAATTTAATTGGCAAATTTCCATGTTTTTTTTGCTGACATGAAATGCTGTGTACTTAAAGTATACATATTTTTTTTCAGTTTTTTGTTATTTATCTTTGTTATGATGGATTGATGGACTGATTTTTAATGTAATTCTTCACTGTGCAGTGCAGATGGTTCTTAAAGTCTAGGTCACCTTGCCTGTATCTCTTGAATGCTAGAATTACAGACATGTGACACTAACCTAGCTGTCATTTAATATTTAATATGAATTTCTTGATATATGTATTTATTGTTGTATCCCTCTTATAAAGACAAGTGAGGAAGGGGTACATTTATGTTTCTACAAAATAGATCATTCAATATATGAATATTTTTACTTTCTTACATGATATCAACATAAAAACGCAACGCAGATTCCATAAAAAAGAATATATTCAGGAGTCAAGTATGAGTGATCATATTCTGGATATTGATGTTACCTCAAATTCCATGTAGATGCAGTTTCAGGAAGTTTTTACAGTAACAGAAAAAAAAAGGGTAAGACATGTTTCATATACATTTTTGGGGAACTTCAGAGAGGTGGTTACAGCAAAATGAAGAGAATTCTATGTAAGCCTTAGACTCTATGACTTTTCGGTTATTGGAAACCAGGATTTTGTTAAGTTACGTTCCAAGAGGTGTTTAAATGTTAGACACAGGTTGTTAAGATTGACACAGGGGTGAGCAATGAATGGCTATTTAGAGGACTAAAGATATCCTAGAAAAGCTGGGTTGGAGGCACATGCCTTTAATCCCAGCACTTAGGAATGCTGAGGCAGTGGGATCTCTGTGAGTTTGAGGCCAGCTGGGTCTGCACAGCAAGTCCAGGACAGCCAAGGCTACACAGAAAAACCCTGTCTCAAAAAACAAAACAAAGCAAAAAAAAAAAAATGCAAACAAAAGCTATCCAAGAAAAATTGTTATTTGCTCTGGATCTAGAACATCCTAAGGTTCACCGTAATCATTGGATTTCTTATTTGTTAATCAGCTGTGGAGAAGGTCTATGCTTTTTTTTCTGTTTCATTTCTACCTAAGGGAGTAGAATAAATATGCACACCACACTACGCAAATTGATATTTCTCACTTCTGACAATCTTAGGCAAGTCTCTGTAGAATGTTTAAGTGGCATGCGCCTTCAACAATTTTCTACATGTCTTAAAGTATAATAGTACTCAAGGCAGCTATTCATCTGGAATGGAAAGTAATGATTTAGAAAATAAAAAATTAAGTTATGGCAAATTTAACAGTATACACTGATCACAGATGATAGAGGAGTGGGGAGGTAGCCCAGTCAGTAAAGGGCTTGCAGTTCAGGCATGAAGTAGGTGTGGATTCAAGCACCAATGTCAAAGGGAAGGATGATATTACACATCTGCAATCTCAGTATTAGGAGAGAGAGATGGAACCTAACTGGATCAAAGACTCCAAGTTCAGTAAAAGAACACGTTTAAATATGAATACATAACTTAGAAAAAGCATGAAAAAGAAAGACACTTAGCAGTAACTTCAGAATTTCACACAATGCCTTTGTGTGCATGCATGCACAAGCACATAAAGACATACTTCCTCCCATACACACAGGATGATAGAAAGGAAATATTTTATGTTCACTTGCCCATATTCCCAGAACTTTGAAGGCTGAACCAGTAGGATGTAAGTTTAAAGCTAGCTTGAACATCTTAGTGAGACCCCTTTTACAGAAAGATAGATAGATAGATAGATAGATAGATAGATAGATAGATAGATACATACATACATACATACATACATACATACATACATACATAGACAAATAGATAGAGTAATCCAAACAATGAAACAAATAAAAATATACATATGGCAAGCCAAAAGATATGAGTTCAGCTCTTAACACCCATGTTGTGTAGGTTCACGCATCAGGGAATGTAAGTTTTCTCCTGGATTGGTAGCTGTACTAACATGTGCATGTGTGTGTGTACACACACACACACACACACACACACACACATACACACACATACACACACACACAAACACACACACACTCCTAAAAATAAAAAAATAACTTTGAAATACACTTGAATCTATTAATCAAATGGGAAAGTAAAAATTAAAATCACAATAAAACATCACAGCTAATTTCGTAGAAAATCTGTTATTATAATGATCCAGATAAAAATAATAGATGCCAATATCTCACAACATAAAGATTAGCTTTAAATGAAGAGAGAAATAAGTTGAAGGCTTTAAACATCCATTAATAGAAGGAGAGACAAAGTAATATCTTCACAATGCTACTATGAGTAAAGATTTTACAAAATACGGAGCAAAATAGAAACAAAAATAAGATCACATAGCACCTAAAAGCTTCTTTGTAGCTATTGAAAAACCTATAAAATGAAAAGAACCTATAGAAAACGACAGCAAGAAGCATAAATTCTTTATTGGATAAGGAGTAAATATGAAGACTGTTACAAAAAGTTCAACTCAATATCGAAAATACAGTGTCATCTGTTTAAAGATTAGGCAAAAGTCTTAACTCGAGTTTTATAAAATAAACGAATACACATGGCCAAAATCTGTATGAAAAAAATAACCAGTTAAAGTACAATATGGTGTCATATTGCTCCAGTTAAAATGGAAGACAATGCAGCCACTCCTGATGAGACCTAATAAACTAGGATCAGAAGGAAGGAAAGGAAGACTTCCCCTATCAGTGGACTTGGGGAGGGGCATTCGTGGAGAAGGGGGAGGGAGGGAGGGATTTGGAGGAAAGGAGGGAGGGAGCTACAGGGGGGATACAAAGTGGATAAAGTGTAATTAATAAAAATTTTTAAAAATGGTTGTTATCAAAAAAAACTAAAGCAACAGAAAGCACATTGTTTGGGATTGTCACATAGCAGCAAAAATATAAAAAGCTTCACAGAAATTTTTAAAAAATTTTTAATACAATAGCTACATGACACTATGCCACAATCCTACTTCTGTCTATAGATTCAAAGAAAATGAGCTCAGTGGGCTGAAGATATATTTAAAATCTAATCAATAAAAACTTCAGCATTACTCAACAAACCCTATAAGGAACTTATCCATCCCAGCTGGATTCTGCACATCCTTTATCAGGGTATTTTCTTGTGAGTTTAGCTGATTGCTCCCCACCATTCAGCCTTTTCTCCTCAAACATCTAGCCTTTCTCCTACATTGAGTGAATCAGCCTCTGTGGTCCATCCTAGCTTGTGTGGCCCTCAACTTAAGACTTGGGACAAAATATGACCTGATCAAACGCAACCAACAGGCCCCTTGTGTACCGTATTCCAACCTCTGCCAGCCAGATTGTGCACAGCCTTTGTTAGGGTATAGCCAGGTAAGTCTATTTGACACTCCCTCTATATACTGTCACAATATCCCAGACATACTGCAATGCTACAGGTTTTGAACAGATCTCTGAATCCATCTGTCTTAGTTATGTTCCTGTGCCATGACAAAATACCATGACCAAGACAGTTTAGAAAGCAAACAGCTTATTGGGGGCTTAAAGTTCTATAAACTGAGTCCATGATGGGATACATAAATGCACACAGGCATGCACAGGGTTGGAACAGTAACTGAAAACTCAAGACATAAGGCATAGATAATAGCTAACTTTTGAAATTTTAAGCTCCCTCCTCCAATCCCCAAGTAACACATCTCATCCAACCTCCTAATCCTTTCCAAAAAGCTCTACTAATTGGGGAACAGGTTTCAAACAAATGAACCTATAGGGTACATTCTTAACTAAAACCACCATACCACCTAAGCTATCTGACCTTTATACCCACCCTAACCCACACATCCTGTGTTCTACCCTAACATACTCTGTCCATAATTATTGCCTTTGTTAGTTCCATTTCTACTTCAGGTCAATTATTTACCATTGTTATTATCTTTTTATTGAATTCCATTTTCAAGTTCTGGATTTTCATCACTTCCTTCTGCCTAGTTTAATTTTATTTATTTATTTATTTTTGCTTTTACTTTATTAAGACTTCTATTTTCTTCAAGCTCATTGAGATATTTATTTGTGTCTCCTTTAAACTCCTTGAATTCTTTGATGGTAATTATGACTATTCTTTTAAACTCAGTGTCCTGGGAATCATCTAGGTGATTCTTATTGGCAAAACTTACTATAGGACTGGTGGATTATTGATAGAGAGATTATGTCTTCATGTGTCGTATTGTTTACATTTTGCAATGAGATCTAGATTTGTGTGTGTGGTTTATTTTTGGCACTGTGTTTTATATGAACATGACACCTGAACAAAACATTAGTAGAGAAACCTTTAATGACAACATATATCAAACAGACCTAACAGATAGCTACAGAATATTTTACCCAAACACAAAAATACATATTCTATTCTACTCAGAAGCACATAAAAACTTTCAAAAAATAAACCACACCCTGGGATACAAACAAATCTTAATGGATTCAAAAAGAATTCTGACATAACTCCATGTATTCTCCCTGACCAGAATGCAATAAAACCTAAGATGGACTGCAAACAAATCTCCAAAAAATACAAAAACTCACAGAACTTACACAACTCACTACTCAAAGATGAATGGGCCAAAGAAGGCATTAAAAAGGTAATTTAAAATTTTTATGGAACTGTTGCTCTCCTTGTGGAGCTACTGTCCCCTCCAGGTCTTTCATCTCCGTCTTCTTTCATAAGATTCCCTGTATTCTGCCCATATTTGGCTATGACCATAAAATGGAGATAATATGTAGCCCATGGCAGCTGTGTCTCCAAGTGGGTTCTCTAGTTTGGGGAACAAGGATTGTCTCTGACATGAACTCAATGGCTATCTCTTTGATCACCTCCCCTTGAGGGGGGAACAGCCTTACAGGCCACAGAGGAAGACAGTGTAGCTACTTCTGATGAGACCTGCTAGGCTAGGGTCAGAGAGAAGGGGAGGAGGACCTTTTCTATCAGTGGACTTGGGGAGGGAGATGGGAGGAGATGAGAGAGGGAAGGTGGGATTGGGGGGAGGGGGCTACAGCTGGCATACAAAGTGAATAAACTGTAATAAATAAATAAATAATCCTGGAACTAAACTAAAATGAAAATACAGCACAACAAAACCTCAGAGACACATTAAGAGCAGTCCTACAAGAGAAATGAACAGTTCTGAATGTCTAGATTAAAAAGTAAGTAAGAGTGTAAATGATTTAACTATGTAACTAAAACATTTGGGAGAACATGAACAAACCAAGCTCAATCCCCGTAGATAACAATACATGACAAGAAACACAGCTGAAATTAATAAAATAAAAACAAAGATGGAGGACCAAGAACTATCTTCCCTAAATGACTGAGGACTAACTACTTTCTCATGGGTGCCAATCACCCTGCTTCTTCTGTCATTGAAATGCGAGTGTGAATACAGAAGAAAACTAAATGTTCAGACTGAGAAAATCTGAAAGAATGTATAGCGTGGACTTGTGCAGTGATTGAATGTCACTTATGAAATTTGGGGGATGTAATTGAGATTGTTTTTCGTATGCCACATACTACACAATTAGCAAAATGATATCACACTGTAATGAGTGATATTCTTTCAAAAATAATTTTTTTCTCTTAAATCTATGTCAATGTCCACTTGACTTTATATTACTACACATTAGGATACAAGTGGGTTATACTTCTCCATCTATTGATTGCTCACTAGTAGGTAACTTCCTCTGGCAAAGATAATCCACAAGGACATGTATTTTTATTATTTCTGCCCAAGCTTTTGAATGCAAGCTAGGTTTTCTTTGTCCTCTGTTAATTCTTCTCACATAATGATTCTTCATCCTGAGTTCCTTACCTAACCATAACACTGAATTAACTTTTCTCTGTTAAACCCACAGAAAAAGGCACAACGATTAACCATTGCTGTGCTGTGTTATCAAGCTTTGGGCGGGGTTTATAATTTATTATTGCTGTAAGACTTTAACAATGGAAGTTCTGTAGGAGCATCTGCTTAGCCATTGGATAGGACTGTATTATTCCAGCACAGCAATCCTATGCCTCAGGGATCATCACAGAACACAGGAAAAATATACTGTAAGAGCCAGAGGACCAGAACTAGGCAGAGTCTGCTATATATATGACAGGGAAGCTATACTCATAAAATATCAACAATATGTCTGCCTAAGACCTGCTTTAGGACAACTACAGTTGACATACAATATAGATGGGGGAAATCTCACAATCTAGGGATGCCTAGATGCAGAGCTTTAGGCAAATATTGGCTACGGTAAGAGAAAAATGCAGTCTTCATTGAAAATTACTCCCCTGATAGGTTAGCCAATCCCAAGTGATCAACCCTAAACACGTACACATGTGAGCCACATTAAATGAAATCAACAGGCTGTATTCATCCATCTGTATGTGTATATAAAAATAATTAAAGAAAAGGCATGAATGTGAGAGTGGGTGGAGAAGCATCGGAGTTCAAGAGGAGAGACTGATGAGAAGAAACAATTCAAATACAGTATTCAGACACAAAATTCTCAAAAAATTTATAAGAGAAAAATACGGAGACTAAAATCGCTATGCAAGACTACACGAATGACCTGGCATATGCTAAGCCTTTGCATTTTTACCTATGAAATGGGTGTTAAATTTGTTACTTCCTCAACCAGTGGTAAGAGTAACCTTGTGATAATTTCATAATTTAAAATCATTAATTATGTCTTTGAGCATGTATTATGTTTCCTAGATGCTTCCACATGTTATATATCATGTTTTCTAGATGTTTACATACATTATATATTATATTTTTTAGATTCTAGATTATAGCATTCAAAATTAGCTTTTGTTAGTTCTGTTGCCTGAGTGTGAGTGCAGTTAAAGTAAACAACAACAACAAAAAAACGGTATCTTGTATTTTCCTAAATGGGTGACTAGAAAGACAATGGCTATAGTACTATCAGCAATTATGACTCATATAACTAGAGATGAAGTTAATTAACATTTGAGAAATTCAATATCCACTGGTATTTTTTTTTCAATGCAGATTATTCAGGAACCTTGAACAATCTTCTGACCCTGGGGAAAAGCCAGCCCACAGCTTAAATAGCCTCTGGGTAGCCAACCCCAGCGTGGCACGTGGGCAATGCAGATAGGTCCACATACACGTATTTATTGGTTATGCTAGATTCAGACTTTAGACATTGGTGAATAATTATCCAAAGAGAAAATAAAATATAATCTCTATGTTTCAATATTATTTCTGTCTACTAGACATTCCACTTTCTGTGTCCATAGACTCATGAGGTTGGTTTAAACTGCGCCAATTTCTCACCCTTTGATCACAATGCTCTTGCCTAGATCCAAGAATCAGTAGATCCATGAAATTCCATGGGTAGAAACATTCTGCCTCAAACATCAGTCTTTTGGAAGTCATCTTCTCTCCACTGTTCTTTCCGAAGGCCAGCCTAATTTGGCAGGTCTTTGTTCCTGGCAAGCATAACTTTGCTATTCCATTCAGCTTTTCTAGTTGTTTTTCGAGTGTGTAACTTTTCTTTGTTTCAAGATGTTCTACAAAAACCAAAGCCAGTACTCAGGACATCACTGTTTACTTTGTATTTATAAGTTTATAAATGTTTCCATACTGAATTGTACTTTTTTTTTAGATCTTTAATAAGTATGCACTCACTCTCACCTATGAATGATTTAGAAAAATGCTCCTAGTGTTTCAGTTAGTGCTTTAGCAATGATTAAGAAGAGTTGTAAGACTATTTTCAGCTTTGATTTTGAAGACTTAACTGTCACCATAACATAATCAGTGTCTGCACCATAAACTAAGTTCTATAATTAGCAAATGGTTAAGTTTTTTCCCATATTAGAAAACACATCTGCATCAGGGAATTTACATTTTAATATAATGTAATATGTAACAAAATGTAATATATAACAAAATATATAAAAAATAGAGTATTCTTGAGAGAAAGTTAGTGGGTATATCTAGGCTGATGGAAAGAATGGGAGTGCATTCTAAGAGAGCTACTTCAGTTCTCATGAAAAAGATCAGGGTGAAGGAAGAATGGCATGAGGATAATGAAGAGAGCCCACACAGTGCCAAGTATTTGGGCAAGACCCTTAGAAAGTTGGGGAAACCCAGGTATCTTATAAAATGCCTAACTTACAGTTCCTCCTGAAACCCACAATCCAGATATTTCCTCCCATCCAAAAGGAACTTCCAACTTCTGCTAGATAAAACTGTATCTCACTGTGACCTGTTGTTTTTCAGGACCATTAATTTGTTGCCCATTTCATAGAATGAACTGGGCTAACACCAGTATCCTAGTTAAACATCCAGAGCTTTGATCTGCTCAAAAGAGAAAGCATTCTTGCATAGGATACATGCAAAATCTATTGATGTCATTCAACTTGTTTTGTTTTTTTTCTTCTAAAGATTTCTGAATATATTTTTCTCTTTTATTTTTAATATTTTTACTTGTGTTTTGAGAATTTTGAACAATATTTTGATCACATGTACCTTCTCATCACTCTCTGATCTGCTTATTTCCTACTCTCCCAAACATTTCTTCCAAAAAAAAAATCAGGTCCAATGTTTGCTGTTAGTGTCTTCTTGGACATCTGAACAGTGCTCTTACCAATGGTATAGTCTTCATGAAAATTTACTCCATTGTCCAGCAGCAAACAGTTGCCAACAGTTCCTTGGCAAGTAGAGAACTCTATGCCCACCGTCCCTCTACATGTTGAGAATTTCTTTTTTTTTTAATTTTAATTTTTATTAATTACAATTTATTAACTTTGTATCTCCCCTGTAGCCCCCTCCCTCCTCCCCTCCCGATCCCACCCTCCCTTCCCCTTCTCCACCCATGCCCCTTCCCCAGTCCACTGATAAGGGAGGTCTTCCTCCCCTTTCTTCTGATCCTAGTCTATCAGGTCTCATCAAGAGTGGCTGCATTGTCTTCCTCTGTGTCCTGGAAGGCTGCTCCCCCCTCAGGGGGATGTGATCAAAGAGCAGGCCAATAAGTTCATGTCAGAGACAGATTCTTAAATGAATTATTATTATTATTATTATTATTATTATTATTATTATTAATTATTACCTTGAGACAGATTATTGCTATATACCCCAGGCTGTATATAGCACCTTGTGGTGTAACAGGCTCCAGATCTTAGCACATCTGATGCAATGATGGAAGTGCATTTAGGTCTTGAAACCCAGTACCTTGGCAGCTAATATTGTCCAAAACAGGAACAACGACCTAGTCCACCTACCAAAACAGACACAAAGGCAAAGTCAACAGTCCCAGCATGAAGCTGGGAAAATCCCAAATGTACTGCCCTTGCTTTTGGCTCCTATAGTTCTTGCACAAGTCTTGTTCACACTGGCACAACTTTATGTTTTCCTGTGATGATTATACATTCTTTAACATGATTTTTTATCAATCAATCATTCAGATAGTGTTCTTTCCTTTACACTGATTTTTAAAATAAGAATGAAAGAAAATAAGAACTAATCTTTTTATAAACTGTTCACTGATCACATTTCAAATAATTTTTAAGTAGCTGACTTTATGCATTTTATCAAAACTTTTATGTTTTCACTAAGGAAACTTGACGTGCTTTAAGAAGAAACCCTGCTTCCTAAAGAGGATTGTATAAGTATTCTGTCCTGTGACATCTTCTAAATCACTGAAAGTTTTCTTGGCATTTTCATGAATCCTCTTTTCCTGTAGGAGGTGGTTATTATTAGTCTTCTTTACAGATGGGGGAAGAGGCACAGAGGTTAAAAGGCTTGATACAGAGAAACAGCCAAAATTCCAGAATAGAAGTGAGGTCACTGATATTCCTAAGTCTGAAAAAAGAATTTTTAAAACATATACATGAAGAGCATAGATAGAAGTCCTATAATTATATTTAATAAATTTCATCTACAAGCGTTAAATGTATACTATCCTTTAATTTTAATGGCTCATTCTCTTCATAATTTTATTAATCTTAAATATTTTAAAGAATCTAGTCATAAAATTGATTTTAATAATTATGAGATTTGGGGAAAATATGAAAACATCTACTCACACTCTTGAACATTTTACCATAATTTAAAATCAGGATAATATTATCTTATTAATATTAAAAAGTCATAATGATTTACTCTGCAGATGAAATCAGGTTAGAAATCTACTTTAGTCTGATTGAAATCATTGCACAAAGAAAATGTATAAAAGTGAATCCCCTATAGTTTAATTTGGCTTATTCAAACACATGAGAGAAAAAGAGAGGAAAGAGAAAGATCATTTAACAATGAATCAAAATTGTAAATTATTTGGGTATTTTTACTGCATAGAGGCCAGGTTATTACTCAGGTTATGGAAGACATCAGACAGGAAGTTAAGAAGGATAAAGCTCCACTTGTAGGGCCAGTGTTTGGTTGTTTTTTGTTTATCTTTATGACTTGACAAAGTATGAGTATTTGCATGTGTGGATGGTAAAACTTCTTTCATCTACTATATAAGTAGGTTTGGCCTTCAAGCCAAAAAACTAGATTCTTGTCCGTTTTCCTCCAATATGTTTCAGTGTTAAAAGCACAGTAGAAAAACAGGAAATATGGACGTCTAGCGATGCAGACAATGTGCACACTATGCTTGGTACTTCACTATGCATCAAAACTGTCGAACAATACTTTTCACAGCACAGTTCACTGAATGTGATAAATGTCACATTCCAGTTTGATGAGAACTAGAGAAATGCTCTGAGGGTTCACACTTAGAAGTGAGTTTTTATTTAACCAAAAACAACAGGTGGATCACATTTGGAAAGGAATTTGAAAGAAATCTGTCTAAATCCAATGGTTTCTTTAATTTTCTTTGATCAGGAACTGCATTAATCCTGGCAAATGAGATGACAATAAGCTTGTGAGCTTGTAAGAAGAGGAGTCTGGCTTGTTCTCTCTGCTTGATAATGGAAAATGAAAACATGATTTTTATTTTTTTGTAGCTGAGATAGGACCAAAGTACTGACCAAAAACAAAAACAAATCTATTTACAAGTTATTTTGTGTAGAGAAACGTGATTAATCATGAGTATCATTTAACCAACATGCAAATCGGGGTTAATAGAGTTTGTCCTTCCATTCATTTGGATAGAAATTGCTTAAAACGTAAGCACTGCTGCTGCCAAAGGCAAATTTTGCCAGGAGTTGAGATGGCACAACCAAGGAGGCATCTGTTTTCAGCTCAGAATCCAAGTGAGAAATGAGGCTTCCCCTCAAGAGAGAGTTTAAAATGTCACTCTCATTTCTCTGGCACATGGAACCTTAATTGTAGCAGAGGACAGGGTGGAAATGGCTGCAGGAACAAACTCACCACCATTAGACAGAAAATCTTTAGTATAGAAGTAAACAGCCCGATCAACAATGTGCATAAATTAATTCCTGCTAATATAAAAGTAAGATTTCTTTAGTTCTGTTATTCACTTTAATTTTGATTATTAAAAGAAAATCATGCTATTTATAGGATTTTAAAATTTCCTGTGGGTTTAAATTAGAATAAAGCAATTTTAATCTCTTATGTTAAAAAAATAAAATATTTCAGCATGTCTTACTTAGTTCATTTTATTCACTTTTTCTTTTATTTTTGAAATTATAATATGACATCATTTCTTCTTTGCTCTTTTTTAAATATATGGTCTCTTTTTCCATTAATTGTACTTCTACACATAAAGTCTAAGGAACATAACAAAAGAAATGATGGTGAGACTATAAATGCCAGAAGATCAAGGATTTGATGTGGGACCATATAATATCATAATATTACATTGGCGTAATATCACATAATATTACCTTGTAATATCATAAAGTCTCCCAAAACTGACTGCCTAAACATGAGCTGAATGAGAACATGACAATACGGATGATCAAAAGACCTTGAAGCTTCAATCTCACCCAAAGAATTATAGAGAAGCAAGGAATGCTGAGAATGGGAGAAAGTGTTCTCAGGTAAGAACACATCAATTGGTTATACAATACTGAATGTTATCAGTCTATTTTTAGCTGCTATAACAGGATACATATAAGTGGATATTCTGGAGGCTGGAAAGTACAATATAAAGTGGCTGAAATCTGACAGAAAGGTTGGCTGAAGAAGGCATGGAAAAGAAAGGGAATCAGAGGAAGAGATAGGATAACAAATAAGGGGAAGGAAGATAAAAAGAGGGGATCATGGCAGGGTGGAGCAGTATGAGGCAAAGAATACTTTCAGTAGTGAGTCCGGTCTCACAAAAATAACAATATCTTAATCTTAACATATCTTAACATTTTTAGGATGATATTATAAATACTGTGGTAATGACAAATCAAGTCAGCATGAACACTGAAGGAAAAAATACGTAAATCATATCTCAGTACATATTAGAAGAAGGTAGAACCTATTGAACATACGTATTTTAATATTCCAATTAAAATATAACCATTTCTTGTTACAAAAACAATGAGTACACTAGGCAAAGGAGAGCAGAAAGCAAGCAATGGTAATTTATGAATCACACATTTAAAAGATTGCGAGCAGAATAAACAAAGAAATATTAACACAATTTGTTTAAAACTTAATAATTATTTTGTGGGCAGGAACTGGCACCTGAATGCAGAAAACAGAATATGTCATTTAAGAATACATGCTGTGCACATGGATATAGAGTTTATCCTTCAGAATAAGCTCACATGTCCACAACAGGTTTTCCTGTTTCAATTTTTTATGGAGTAATCAAATTGCATAAAATTTCCAAGTTAGAGTACAGATGGATTATTTGAAAGAGTGAGCATTTCAGATTTTTGAGAACTAATTTAATTAAGTGTATGTATTTTACATATTAGTACCACGATCAGATAATCTACATATAAAATAAGCTTTTGTAGCCATCTTGAAATAATAAATCTAGGCATAGTTTTGGCTTATATAATTTTCCAAACTATCACAGTTTTATTTTATTTTTTTAAGGAGAATGTTATGTACCTGAAGAAGTTCTCAAACTCATATAGTCAAAGATGAGATTCAGTTTCTGGTCCTCTGGCTTTTGCCTATTTTCCTCTTTGATTACATACATGAAACACCATTCCTGGCTATAGAGGGATAAGTACCAAACCCAAAGTTTCATTAGGCAAATACTCTAATGAATGATCTATATCACAAGCCAAATGGTCACAGTTTTGAAAAAAATTTTAAGTTTAAGAAATTGATCAAAAGACATCCATTCCAAATGGATACTTGCAAAATTTAACAGGTCTTATTCTCAAATATATTAAAAGTTCTTTTAGAACAAAATATTACATAATATGAAATTGATTGTCTAGTTATGTTCTTGTTATAGAAAATAACAATTCACTTTTCTTTATTGTATTTGATGATAAATAATACAGTTATATATAAATCAAATATAATAAATATTATATCATATTTGTATGTGTATTATTTTCTAGCTATGCTCAATTTCCATTTCTATTTATGAATTTCAAGTAAATCTATGAGGTAATGTTAATGAGGTATATTTAATACATCACTTTATATCAAAGTTTGAAAATAAAGATGACTGAACTATCTTTTGTGCAAATAAAATTGTACAGAAAAATGAACGAGGGTGAGTTATTATAAGACTACTTAAAATACAATAGATACAAAATTTGAACTTAAGAAAAAATATCAATACTAATTTCTCAATCAAATTATACAGTTTCACTCTTTTTTCCTTTTTTATTTTTATTAATTACAGTTTATTTACTTTATATCCCACCTGTACCTCCCTCCCTCTTATCCTCTCTATTCCACCCTCCCTCCCTCTTCTCCACCCATCCTTCTCCTCCAGTTCACTGATAGGAGAGATACTCCTTCCCCTTCCTTCTGACCCTAATCTATCAGGTCTCATCAGGAGTGGCTGCATTGTCTTCCTCTGTGGCATGGTAAAGCTGCACCTCCCTGAGGGGGAAGGTGATCAAAGAACAGGCCAATCAGTTCATGTCAGAGACAGTCCCTGTTCCCATTACACTGAACTGCCATGGGCTACATCTGTTCAGGAGTTCTAGATTATCTCCATCAATGTACCTTGGTTTGAATATCAGTCTCAGAAAAGACCCCAGTGCACAGATATTTTTGATTCTGTTGCTCTCCTTATGGAGCTCCTGTACTCTCCAGGTCTTACTATCTCTCACTTCTTTCATAAGATTCCCTGCACTCTGCCCAATGTTTGGCTATAAGTCTCAATGTCTGCTTTGATATTGTGCAGGGTAGAGTCTTTCAGAGGCCCTCTGTAGTAGGGTCTGTTCCATTTTCTCCCTCTTCTGATGCCCATCCTCTTTGCTTTTCTGAATGAGGATTCAACATCTTACCCAGAGTTCTTCTTGATTATCTTCTTTGTATTTACAGATTTTAGCATGTTTATCTTATATTATATGTCTAATATCCACTTATAAGTGAGTATATACCTTGTGTGTCTTTCTGCTCTGGGATACCTCACTTAGCGTGATCTTTTCTTGTTCCAAACATTTGCTTGCAAATTTCATGTTTTCCTTGTTTTCAATGGCTGAGTAGTATTTCATTGTGTAAATTTAATTTACACAGTTTCATTTCTGTATCCATCCTCAGTTGAGGTACTTCTGAGTTGTTTCTAGATTCTTGCTATTATGAATAAAGTTGCTACAAATACGGTTGATTTAAAGAAAATAATTTTTAATATAGTATATGATATTTCAAATTTACTAATTTTTAATCACTGAACTCTTTCATTGACAACAATATGAGGTAATTGAGATGATATAGATGCAATTAACCTTGGTTACAAATGTATCATGCTAAACTTCATATATTTCTCATCCTATATCACATTGATAATTAGAGTGGGTTGTTACTAATTAAATACTTGATAGCATTCGTTAGTTCTTTATAAATATACATTAAATATGTAAAATATAGAAATAAGTTTTATCCCAACTATACACTGGAAAATAAGCTATATATGAACCCAAACAGTATTTAAGGAAGACATCAAAGTATCATTATTTGCAGATTATCTGATGGTATACATGATTGACTCCAAAAATTCTACCAGAAAACTCCTTCAGCTGATAAACATCTGCCACAAAGTGGCCGGATACAAAATTAACTCAAAAAACATCAGAGGCCCTCCTCTATACCCAAGACAAAAGGGCTGAGAAAGAAATTAGGAAACAACACCCTTCACAATAGCCACAAATGACATAAAGTAACTTCGTGTGATTCTAACCAAACAAACAAAAGACCTGTTTGAAAAAAATTCAAGTCTCTGAAAAAAAGAAAATGAAGAAGAAACCAGAACATGGAAAGATCTCCCATGCTCATATATCGGTAAGATTAATGTAGTGAAAATAGCCATCCTGCCAAAAGCAATCTACAGAGTCAATGCAATTCCCATCAAAATACCAACACAATTCTTTACAAAACTTGAAAGAACAATTCTCAATCTCATATGCAAAAACAAATAAAGCCCAGAATAGCTAAAACAATACTGTACAATAACATCTTCTAGAGGTATCTCCATCCCTGATCTCAAGCTGTACTACAGAATAAAAACTGTAAGGTACTGGCATAGAAACAGAATGGTGATCAATGGAATCAAACTGAAGATCCCGAAATAAACTCACACACCTATGGATACCTGATTTTTTACAAAGAACCTAAAACCATACAATGGAAAAAAGATAATATCTTTAACAAATGGTGCTGGTCTAACTCATTGCCTGCATGTAGAAAAATGCAAATACATCTATATTTATCACCCTGCACAAAACTCAAGTCCAAGTGGGTCAAAGACCTCAACATAAAACCAGGCACACTAAACTTGTTAGAAGAAAAAATGGGGAAAAACGTAAACTCATTGTCACAGGAGACAACTTCCTGAACAGAACACCAACAGCACAAGCTCTAAGATCAACAATCAATAAATGGGACCTCATGAAACTTAAGAGCTTCTGTAAAGTAAAGGACACTGTCATCACAACAAAACAACAGCCCACAGCCTGGGAAAGGATCTTCACCAAACCTTTATCTGACAGAGAGCTAATATCTAGAATATATAATAAAGTTAAGAAATTAAACACCAACAAATCAAGTAATCAAATTACAAAATGGGGTACAGAGTTAAGCAGAGAATTCTCAACAGAGGAGTATTGAATGGCAGAGAAACGCTTAAAGAAATGGTCAACACCCTTAGTCATCAGGGAATGCAAATCAAAACGACCATGAGATTTCACCTTACACCTATCAGAACAGCTAAGATCAAAAACTCAATTCTTTTTTTTTTTTTTTGAGACTAATATTTCTCCCTTCTCCTTACTTCCTCCAGAAATATCCATAAACCACTCAACATTATCCTTCAAATTCATGGCCTCTTTTTCACGCATACACATGCAGGCTCAGGCACACATAAACACACACAAACAAACACACACACATGTATATGTTCAAGCTGTATAATAATTCTTTCATGTATGTTGTCAGAGATGATTGTTTGGCATTGGAGAACCAATTGGTGTGCTCTCCGTTACGGAAGACCACTATTCCTTATTTCAGGTTTAATTAGTTTCCTATAGTTCTTCCTGTAGGATTAGAACCTAGTGGGCTTTTCCTCATCAAGCTTGTTATGTTAATTGCTGTAATTGCATTTTAACTTAATCATTTTTATTAGTTAAATACATTCAAAATATTTTTTATTATTTTTATTTTTTTAATTATGTATGTCTCAGTGAGTATGCAAATGTGTGCATTTGGTACTAGGGGAGAGAGAAAAGGATGTCAGAAATGAAGTTACAAAAGACTGTGAGCAGCTCCACATAGGTACTGGGAATTAAATTCAAGTCCTCTGGTAGAACATCACTGTGCCATAACTCCAGGCCTAAATTCTAAGCATCTTAAAAGAAACATTTAAATTAAATATACTTGAAGTAAAAGCACCTTTGTTCGTCTGTTTTGGGGGAGGCTGAAACGATTTTTATAGAATCCTCATCACGTAAAGATGTGTTAATCAATTATCGAAAAGGAAACCTTATGATAGAAGAGGGAAATAGAAAGACCTGGAGGGGACAGGAATTATACAAGGAGACCAACAGTACCAAAAAACCTGGACCCAAAGGCGCCTTCAGAAACCAATACTACAACCAAGAACCATGCATGAAGAGGACCTAGAATCCCTGCTCAGTATCCAAGAGGATTCCCTAGTAAGGGGAGCAGGGGCTGTCTCTGACATTGGCTGTCTCTGACATGAACTCAGTGGCTGGCTCCTTGATCCTCTCCCCCTGAGCAGTGTCAACCTTTACAGGCCACGGAGGAAGATAATGCAGCCAGCCCTGATGAGCCCTGATGGGATAGGGTCAGATAGAAGGGGAGGAGGTCCTCCCCTAGCAGTGGACTAGGGGAGAGATATAGGGAGAGAAGAGGGGGGGAAGGTGTGATTAACAGGAGATGGAGGGGCTATAGATAGAATACCAAGTGAATAAATTGAAATAAAAAAATAAATCAATATAATCAACTATTAAAAAACTAAAAAAGTCATAAAAAGAATAAAGACACCAGGTGCTGAAGGAATCACAGAGCAAACAGAATTCCTAAACACAGTTTATGACAATATTAGTTAATTCAATTAGAATGGAAAGCAGAAGGAAAGCTTCTCAAAACTTTATAAAGTGGAATTATCACATAATCCAAAAACCTATTCCTGGCTTTTTAACCAAAGGAAACAGAACCAAGATGCTGAAAAGATATTTTCATTCCCATGCTCACTGCAACACTACCTGATGCATTCTTCAGGGCTTCACAGTCACTAGGCACACACTTGATATACATACACACAAACAGACAAAACAACCACACACATAAAATAAAATTTAAAATAAATATAGCCTGACAATTATGCACAAAATTTTACATCTTATGTAAAACACTTTCTTTAAATTTGTATCTAAAACAGTTAAAATGTATTTCCATTAATGCTAAAAGAAGTAGCATCCTTAGCCTTGAAAGCTTTATTGTAATAAACTCTCAAGACTGTTTTCTTTGATAAATAAATCTGAAATATGATAAAAAATGAGATTTTTACAAGTATAATTATGTCAGCAATTTAAATTTTTTTTATTTTTTATATTAATCACAGGTTAGTTACTTTGTATCCCAGCTGTAGCCCCCTCTCTCATTCCCGCCCAATCCCACCCTCCCTCTCTCATCTCCTCCCTGCCCCTTTCCAAGTCCACTGATAGGGGAGGACCTTCTCCCCTTTCATCTGACCCTAGCTTATGAGGTCTCTTCAGGACTGGTTGCAATGTCCTCTTCTGTGGCCTAGCAAGGCTGCTCCTCCCTTGGGGGATTGTCAAAGAGCTCGCCATTGAGCTCATGTCAGAAATAGTTCCTGTTCCCCTTACTAGAGAACCCACTTAGCTTGTTTTTTGTTTATTCTTTAAGAATTCTGTGAAACCTATCAGTGGACTTGGAAAGGGGCACGGTGGAGATGAGGGAGGGAGGGAGGGACTGGGAGGGAATGAGGGATCGGGACAAGGCTGGGATACAGAGTTAGTAAAATGTAACTGATAAGAAAAAATAAAATTAAAAAAAAAAAAGAATTCTGTGAAATATATTTTAATGTATTTATTCCAGTCCCCAAACTCCTCTTAGATCTTTCCTTACTTTCTAACACATTTATGTTAGAATGTTTCTCTATCTTTCTGTCTCTCTGTCTCTCTCTTTCTCCTCTCTCTTAGACAACAACAACAAATCATGCAGTCCAATCCATGGTGGTTAGCTTCTCCTGGGGAGAGGGCTGTCCTGGAACGTGATCAATATATTAAGTGGCACTTATTATTGGAAGAAAACCAACCTTCCCTTAAACAGTAGCAATTAAATATCTACAGCTCCTCATCTAGGGGTGGGACTTATGCCCATTACTACTCCTCCATGCTAAGATTTTGTGTTGTTTGAGATTGTGCAGGTTTTTGAAGATCAGTGCAGCAATGTCAATCCTAAAAGCAATGTCTCACTGTGCATGGGCTTCTTTATCTCTCCTCTCCTCTTCTCTCCTTTCCTCTCCTCTCCTCTCCTCAGAGTTCACCCACAGATGTTCTCAGCTGGCCAGTCATGCCCCTTGCAATAAAGATCTCACAGCAAAATGTTACATGCCCTCTCATAAGCCAAACTCCAGCAAAATATCACATGACAAAACTGAGCCTTCAAAGAAACCAAAAAGCTTCCATTTTAATAAGGTCTCTTTCTGGGCAAAAAGATACATACCTGTAATCTACCAGTCTAGAAGCTGGGCCAATGAGACTGAGAATGAAAGATGATTCTTCATGGTTTAGATGTTTTCTCCAAAATGAATGGATGGGTAGATTAATAAATTAGTTATGCCACCTAGTATCTTACCCAGATTTCCATATCCTTAAATAATATCCAATTTTCTTTATACACTTGCTTTTTCCTCCAATACACTAATTTATAGTTGTTTCTTTTAGTCTATAGTCATCAGTTTTCATTTCTACGACATTAATTTGTTGGAAAACTAACCATTAACCTTTAGATTCAACTACATGTTGATTCAATCTGTAGTTTATGGACTTGAAACTTAGTTTGGTTCTTCTAGATATCCTTGAGGTGGGCTATGGAGTTCTTTGTAGAGTGCTGTAGAAAACCTTTTCCTAGGATCATTTCTCATACGAAAATAAGTGAGTCCTTACAAAGTAAAAGTATATAGCTAACATAGGCTCATAAGAATAGGGTCTTGCACTGGAACATGCGCAACCTACAAGAGGATGCACCCCAGAAGGGAACTGATTCTCCCTTCAGCCACCAAGTGAAAATAGCTCCTCAAATACAAGAGCTGTTCTGTTCATGATTCCCTCATTTTATCCATGCTGGAATGTTGGCTGCCATGATTTTATGTGGGTGTTGTGCCAGTAATCACAACTTTGTGCTTTCATGAGTGCAGGAACATATCACGTCCAAAAGACTCTATTTTGCAGCAGTACCATCTAACATCTGACTGCTACCATTTTTTTTGTTGTTGTTGTTCCCTCCTTTTTTGTGTTCCCTGATTCTTGGGATAAGACAGTATAAGAATTTTGTTGAATTTGGGGCTGAGCTGAATAAATCCTTTTTATTATCTTTTTTCTTTCTTTTCTTCTTTCTTTCTCTTTGAACTTTCCATCATAGTGAAAATATTATCTAATATATAATAATTCTCATATAGTTTGGTCAATCTATTCCATACAGTAAGCCTTTATATTCATGGATTCTAAATCTATGAATTGGATAAGAATTCATGAATATGTTTAAAAGAAATTTAAACATATTTAAATTTGTTTATATTGTGATTTTGTGGTTGACATATTTTTTTCTGTAAATTCTATGTTGTTAAGGTTTTAGTGATCGCATAGCATCTGTTATGTGTCTTTCACCTTCTTAAAATAACACTTTAACAATATAAAATATTTTTAAAAAAATTATACTTTATCAAATATGGATTGGGCAAGATGTAGATCTGGGATAAGCTATTGAAATCTTTACTTACACCCTGGCTTCATTACCTGTCAAGGACATTCTTCCCTGTGCTAGTGTTTATATCATCTGATACTGTTGGGCAGAGTGAATGGAATTTTATGTAAGAAGTGGGAAATAGTAAGAGCTGGAGAGGACAGGGTCTCCACAAGGAGAGCAACAGAACAAGAAAATTTGAACAGAGGGAACTTCCTAGAGACTCATACTCCAACCAAGGACTATTCATGGCGATAACCTTGAACTCCTGCACAGATGTAGCCCATGGCAGTTCAGTGTCCATGTGGGTTACATAATAATGGGAAGAGGGACTGCCTGACATAATTTGATTGGCCTGCTCTTTGATCACCTCCCCCTGGGGGGGAGCAGCCTTACCAGGCCACAGAAGAGGACAATGCAGCCACTTATGATGTGAACTGATAGACTAAGATCAGAAATGAGAGGAGAACCTCCCCTATCAGTGGACTTGGGGAGAGGCATGCATGCAGAAAGGGGAGTGCGGGTGGGATCGGGAGGGGAGGAGGGAGGGGCTTATGGGGGGATACAAAATGAATAAAGTGTAATTAATAAAAAAATAATAATAATATGATAATTCCTTAGATAATAAAAAAAGAGAAAAAAGTCTGTATTCCCACCTCAAAAGACGTAATATAAATTTTATCTTCCTACTTCATATGATTCAATTAAGAAAAATTATCTCATATACACATTTGTATAAATTTTAGTTGATTCCAAATGTAGTTATGTTGATAACCATGAATAGTCAGAACAGATGTTATATCATTGTGATCTTTCCTCTATGTCAATTAATATCACTCTAATTCGGTGTTCATATCCTTGTCATAATCTTACTTACTTATTGAAAAATTTACTGTTAGTTATGTGTATGTGGAGTTGCCCAGAATTTCAATGTCCGTAGAAGCCAGAAAACACTGTTGAATCTCCTAGAGCTCAAGATTTAGGCAGTTGTGAGGATACGGATGTGAACTAGTTTTGAAAGGGTAACAAGAATTCTTCTACGTGAAGCCATTTTTATTTCCCTTTTTAAGATTTTAGATATCTACTTTTTTATGTTCAGTAATTTCACATAGGTGTTTTTCACTTACAGTCAGGTTTTCTATCATATTTTCTTTTCAGGGTTATGTTAGAGTGTAGTTGTTCTTTCAAAATCTGTCTGTAAGTTCCATCTTTGTGCTCTCCTTTTAATTACTTTTTTGTGCTCTTCATTTGATTCATTTTTCCTGATGCATACAAGTCTTGACAATGTATAGTTATTGTGCATCATATATTGCTGAATGCTGAGTTTCCTTGAATAACTTTAATGGTTTAAGTTTTCATGGACACACTTCATTTTGGTTCTGCATGTCAAACATCTTATTTGAAGGGACTGAGAGAAAATATTGCTTAAACCTTTCCTTTAATATAAAGACTCAGATATGAACTTTTTGGCTGTTTATATAGGTACAGTAATAAGGCAGATTTTCATCTTAAATCATGAGAATTACATTATCCTTAACCCCATAAGCCCTCATCCTTCACAAGGTAAAGTCCACCGTAGAATAATCGGAGACATTATTTTTCTTGCCTTTCTTTCTTTCTTACAGTTTATTTATTTTGTTTCCTGGCTATAGCCAACGTCTCCTCCCAGTCCTATCCTCCTTCCTTCTTCTTCCCCTACTTCCCTCCCCTAGTCTACTGATAGGGGAAGTCCTCCTCCCTTTCTATCTGACCCTGGGTTGGTTATCAGGTCTCATCAGGACTGTTTGCATTGTCTTCCTCTGTGGCCTGGCAAGGCTGCACCCTCCCCCAGGGGGAGGTGATAAAAGAGCCAGCCACTGAATTTATGCTAGAGGTAGCCCCTGCTCCCCTTACTAGAGAAACCACTTAGAGACTGAGTCTATGGGTTACATCTGAGCAGGGAATTTTGGTCCTCTCCATGCATGGTCCTTGGTTGGGGTATCAGTCTCTGCAGGGTCCCCTGGGCCCAGATTTTTAGAAGGAGAGCTCTAGGGAAAATGTTCAATCCTCATTCAGAAGGGCAAATTGGATAGATATTGGAAGCAGGAGACGACAGGGAGCAGGACAGGAGCCTACCACAGAGGGCCTCTGAAAGGCTCTACTGACCACAGGATCAAAGCAGATACAGAGATTCATTGTCAAACTGTGGGCAGAGTGCAGGGAATCTCATGAAAGAACGGGCAGATAGAAAGACCTGAAGGAGACTGGAGCTCCGAACAGACATTATTAAAGCCAAATAGAAAGTCTGATTTGCTGGGTGGTGCCTGCATAAGAAGTTGCCCAAATCATGCAGCTCTGAGCTTCACTTTTCTTTGTCTTTTATGAGAAAAATAAATAAACAACCCCTGCCCCAATACCTAAAAAACCACATCCTGGTTGACATACTTGAGTTAGTAAAAACAGTTAGAAAAAAGCAAAACTACAGAAGCCAAAAGCTATGTTAGTATACTTAGGCTACTTAGGAACTTTTCAAGATTCTGAAACTATGGACTACATCTTTGATAGAGAAGATCTTTGTTCCCATTTTGTCAGATGTTGGGACCTATATGCTGTGTTTTAAGGTCAAAATGATGTCTCTACAAATGAGTCAGTTGTGCTAAGGTCTGTAGATTGTTAAAATCAAAATTATCTGCCTATTGCTTTCAAATTTTTCTATGCTTGGCTTTCTTGGAAAGATAACTGATATTCCATCACAAGCCCAGGAGGAACCTTTCATAGCAAATATTCTCTTTGCTCTCTTCTGTAGGGTTTGATTTTTTAAATCTACTTTATGTGAGGTTCCTTAGGCCTCTACCTCCTTTCCAATTCCCCACCCTTGGTAGGAGAGAAAGAAGGTTAGAAGAGACAGGGGCTGTAGACCTCTTTAGATGTAGTTGCTTGGGGTAATTTCACTATTGGTTGTCAGGCTATCCAGCAATCCAGTAATCCAGCAATCGAGCAATCCAGCAAAAGAAATAGCAACAACAAAGACCAGCAGCAACCTCCTTGAAGCATTCTCTAAAGTGTTCTCCTTAGAACTATCTTTTTTTAATTAAATTTTTATTTTTTAATATTAGTTACAATTTATTAACTTTGTATCCCACCTGTGTCCTGCTCCCTCATTCCCTCCCAATCCCATCTTCCTTCCCTCATTGTCTCTCTACCCCTTTCCAAGTCCACTGATAAGGGAGGACCTCCTCCCCTTTCATCTAGCTTATCAGGTATGCCCCTTCTCTCTCTCTTTCTCTCTCTCTCTCTCTCTCTCTCTCTCTCTCTCTCTCTTTCTCTCTCTCGGCTCCTATTCATACCTTTTCAGTGTCAGCATGTTTTTCAGCTGGCAAAAACCACATATCCCCTAAAGAGACAATTTTCAGATCTCACACTTGGGATTACTACAAAACCTACAAAACATATTTACATAACATAACCAAAACTTCCCCTACACTCTTCCCTAGCATTCTGTTCTCCTCTCTTGCATAGTTTTCTTCTCTCTCCCTTTCTTTCTGTGGGTATTCTTTCTTAAAAATTATAGCCATGATGATTCCTAAAAGCAATAATGTGCCCATCAATTCTATGGGGTTACACTTTAGTATTCTTGTATTTTTATCTGGCTGATTGTGTTGATATTTCCTTTAGCTATTGGGCCACAGTCCCATCCTGCTGTTACCCTAGGTCTTACATTAATTAATTATTTCCATCATTTCAGAGGTCATGCTTTCTTTAGTTTCAGAGTGTTTCATATTTCAGTCAACACAGCGTAGTTAAGAGGAAAATTTCTGCAAAAGCAATTGAACAATTCACAGTTCAGCGTAATCATTAGCGTGATAGCTATATTCCAAGGAAACTACCACCCATCTCTTCATAAATCATTCCCTTTTATATGGGTCTCACTTTCAAAACAGAGAGCTTCTGATTTTTGCTCTAGGCTGCAAAATATCAATAAAGTTTTAGTGTTCTGCAGATTCATTTAAGTGTATTAAGAAATTGACGTTAATTGAAATATGAATTATTTTGGTGGTCATGCTCTAATTAAACACATCATTAGGAAATTACCTTGCAGTCACCAATTTGAAGTAAAGACTACACTGCTAAACTTGCAAATGAAAGAAAAAGCAGCAATGAACCTCTCACCCAGATGGCTGAGTTAGTGTAGTCAAGATCCAGGACAGAAGACAGGCTGGAGATACTGCTGAGCTTTCAAAAAAAAAGGAAAGAAAAAGAAAAAAAAAAAGAATCCCCCAAACATTGACTTTGCCTTGGGATGTACTGTTAGGACCAAATAAGACAATGATGAAGCACAAAGCAGATTTCATATGAAAGAGGTGAAAGAAGATTATTAGATGGGGATGAAGAGAGAGGGAGAAGGAGACAGTGAGACATGATAGGGGATAGAGGGGGGTTAGTTGTAATAGTCCAGTAGTAGAGTTTTCCTGGAATGCATGAGGTTCTAGTTTATTCAAAGGACGTGAGATAGTGGGTCCAGTAAGGATGTGAAGAAAAAGAACCACTGACACACTTGAAAATTGTGTTCAGTCATCACCTTAATGCTTGCTGTTCTGCTCTTATACAGCATAAGATAGGCAATGACTAAATTAGTAATTCAATACATTTCTCATTTAGTGGATAGCTTTTTCAAAATGGAAACTATTTTAAAATAAAGAAATGAGGCCACCACACAGTGAGCAATGGGTAAAGGATTGGTTCAGAAAGGATTACTGTGAATGTGTGCATGTACATGTGTGTGTGTGGTGGGGGTATGCGTGCATGCGCATATGTGTGTGGTGTTTGTATTTATATGTGAGGGCATGTGGATGCCCTGGTGCCTGCATGGAGGTCAGAGGACACCTTGCATATGGATTCACTGTGTGGATCCTTTCAGGTAGTCCTGTGTGGTGGCAATTTCCAAAACATACTGAGCCATCTAGCCAGTACATTTTTCCGATTATTTGAGTCAAGTTTTCTCACTGGCCTGTGTAACCAGGCTTTTGGCTATTTTATTGGGCTCTTTTTTTTTTTTTTTCCTCCCTACACCACCCCTATGCCTTCCAACTCCTAACACCAGGTATAAGAGAAGGAGGAATAGAAGGGAAAGTGGACATATACTTCTCTGTGATTAGGAGCATCGAGTTCTTTGGGGTAAGTCTAATCTTCATCATCATCATATCACCAGCCAGCAAACATCAATACAGCAAACAGCAAAGGCAATCAGCAACCAGGAAAAAGCAGATGCGAGAACCAGCAGCAGGAACCAGCCATAGCAGCGGGAGCAGCAGAGCGAGCAGCAACAGCCAGAGCTCCTTTGGTGCTCTAGCATTGTATACCTTCTGAAGAGTTCCCAGAATTCCCAATGTAAACTGTCTTTAGCTGGCAAAATCATAACCCTGATAGAGCAAGGGACAAATCATAGTCAGTGGCTGTGGTCATTCTGAAGGGGCCTCATATCCCATACCTAGGATTGAAACAAAAACATAGTCCCAACATAACAGGGGTTTTCAAAGAAACCAAAATTCCCACTATAGGCCTGAACTTTATCATGTTGGATAGGCTGTGAGCCTCAGGGTTCTTCTTGTTTACTCCACACAAGTTTTTTTTTTTTTTTTATGTATTTTCTTCTGATTTATATTTTTTATATTAATTACAGTTTATTCACTTTTTATCCTGACTGTAGCCCCCTCTCTCATTCCCTCCCACCTTATCTCCTTTCATGCCTCTCTCCAAGTCCACTGATAGGGGAAGTCTTCCATCTGACCTTAGCCTATCAGATCTCCTCAGCACTGGCTGCATTGTCTTCCTCTGTGTCCTGGTAAGGCTGCTCCTTCCTCAGGTGGAGATAATCAAAGAGCTGGCCACTGAGTTCATATCACAGATAGTACCTGTTCTCCTTACTATGGATGACACTTGGACACTGAGATGCCATGGGCAACATTTGTGCAGGAGTTCTAGGAGATATAGCTGCTGGGCCCAGATTTCTTGGTTCTGTTGCTCTCTTGTGGAGTTCCTGTCCCCTCCAGGTTTTTCTATCTCCCCCTTCTTTCATAAGATTCCCTGAACTCTGGAATTACAAATGTATACAATCAGGTTCTGAGGAGTCAACTCATGGCCTATGTCTACAGTGCAAGCACCTCACTGAATGAATCATATACCCAGCTCTGGCAATTATTCTTGAACTTAAAAATCAAATGCAATTTCCCCTGCTTGGTCAGGATTACCTGAAAAGTGATTACTTTTCATTTCTATTTTCTAAAACATGGAATAATAATGTTTGTTCTGTGATTATCCCATCACTGTATTTTGGAAACAAATAACCTGTCTGATTTCAGAACTTCACAGAGAGTGACAAATTCTGCCTCACACTGTGTCATGCTTCCAGTAGCAACACAGATATTGTTGGCAATCAGGCATCTCCACAGAAAGCCCCCAGGGGATTTGGTAAATAGGACATCAGGCACCTCCTCAGCTACCCCCAGAAACTCAACGACAGCAGGACAGGTCACCACCAGCTTGACACAAGCAGGATGCTTTTATGACTGCAGAAAGCCACATTTGTCCTTCCCGGTGCCCCTCCCTCTTCCTCTCTCTTCCTTGCCTTACTCATAGAAAGTCTTTGTAAACCCTCCCCTCCCATAATAAAGCTTCGTACCGGGGATCTGGCCTGTGGCGTGATTTATGTAGCCAATGTAGGGCTCTGTTGCATAAAGCCCAACAGATGTATTGGGGGATGTTCGATAAATGTTTTGGAGGTGGACTTGAACTGGAATATGGGGGAGATCTTATCGGCATTGGGTTGATAGTTTGTAATTCCACTGAGTGGATGTGTGTTATGAAAAAGAAACTAAGGTTGTGCTATTTGACAGGTTTCTACTTTTTTCTGTTTTGAAATCCTATTATCTAGCAATTTAGGCTGTGACTGTGAGTAGAGCAAGGTGTGAGTCTCAAACCCCAATAAATGTCATGGGTGCCTATTTAACATAGTGGTCCTGGCTCTCAGATTGCCCCAGCATTAAAGGGTGTGGCTGACATACCCTGCCAGCTACTGTAAACTTCTGGAACCCAGGACCAGGCCTACCCTTAACCCATCTGCCTTTCCATATATAACCCAGCCATTTTGGTTATCTGTTCTCTTTCGGTTTGCCCTTTGCCTTCCTGGCCCTTGGGCCTGATCCCTCTCTTCCCCTCCCCACTCTCATCACATGTTGAAGACTCATGTTCACTTGGGACTCTCCCAGATATCTCTGCCTCTAGCTATGCTTTCTCCTCACCATACCTAGGATCAGTCATGTAGTCTTTTTTTTTTTTTTTAATTCAGTATGTTATTGAAAGATTCATTTTATTTAAACAAGGTCATATGATGGGCTGTATTAATATGGCTGGTACTTTGATTAACAGAGTATGATACTGACTGACACTGAAAGGAGAGATTATGTTATAAGAAAGGTGACTCTGAAAGAAACCAGTGCTGCCAACACCTTCAGCATTGATAGCTTACTTTCATATTTCTGTTTAAAAAAAAAAAAAAAAAACAGCCTTGATAATTTCCTTTGATAGCCCTGACATACTAACATATTTTTTTCTTTCTTCCATTAATCTCTTCCTATTTGCCTTAAGAAAACATTTAATTATGGTTTTTGTGTTCATTGTGGGATTAAGCTGTTGTCAATGTTTTTGATATTCTTCACATTATTAAATTTTATGTTTTTTAAAATTTTGTTTGAATTAAGATATTACACTGCATCTTCCTTTCTATTCCTCTGTCCAAAGTTTCGTAATGTGTTTTCCCTCCTCCAAACTCACAATCTCTATTTTATTTTTGATACATACACACATATATATACATTAATAAATATTAACACAATATATAAAATTTTATAAAATTAGTATACAATATAATATATAATCACATGTGATATATATTGCTAAATATTTAAATCAACATGCTCAGTATGATGTTACTGACATGCATATTATTTTACAGCTGACTTCTTGGTATTGCATAACCAATAAGCAGCTCTTTTCTGGGGAATCTATTTCCCACGTGCTCAGCATTTCTTAGTTGCATATAGTTCTTTTCCAAGGGTTGAGGCCCATGAGATTTTCTCCCTTCATGATAGCATGATAGTGTTATCCTTGTTCAGGTTTTGGTTAGGCAACCATGTTTAGTTTCCTCATTATACATCCATTCAATAATCAGTAAATTTCTTTTGCACATTAATCTGTATTTGATACATAAGGTCATCTTTACTGCATTAACTTTCCGCAGCTGAGTTAGAACTTTATATTTATTTTTACTTCCTGTTTTCCTCTAGAAGGTTTTATTTGATTTCATATTCAGTAGTTTCTAACATACCCGTCCTTTTCTTGACACCTACTTTCAAAAGATCTTGAACATCCTCTTGTCCCTACATCACAAGAACTGGAGTTGCAGGCCTATGCCACCAAATCTACTTGATGCTCATAATTTATATAGTGGTAATATCCCAACTTTGGGCCTCATTCTTTGTAATAAATGTGTAAATAATTTCACATTGTCATCTTTCTCCTTAGGGGACACTGTGTAGAAAAAGAAAAAAAAAATCTGGTCTCTGATATCTTGAGAAATCTTAAGCACCAAACAATGAACTGTTCTTCATGTTACCTCAAATATCATCTATATGCTTTAGTTTGCCTTGTAATTTTTAACATATGTATTAGCAAAACTAATAGGGAGTTATATTAATTGTAAAACATTATGTCATAAATTATTAAAATTATCTCACCTTATTATGGATTCTCAGGCTAACCCTAAATCTATAGCAAGAGAATGGGTGGCTGTTTCAAATTTAAAGAGTTTGGAAACAGAAAAATCTATTTTTTTTTTAATTTTTTACCTTTTTTCTTTATTCTTTATTTTTTTAACTCTTTTTTGGTTTATCCAGACAGGGTTTCTTTGTGTAGCCTTTGCTGTCCTAGAACTAGCTCTATAAATGAGGCAGAGAGCCAATTGCCTCTGTCTCCTGAGTATTGGAATTAAAGGTGAGCACCACCACCATCTGGCTTCTTTCTTATATTTTTTGTTGTTGTTTTGTTTTTGTTTTTGTTTTTCAAGACAGGGTTTTTCTGTGTAATAGCCCTGGCTGTCCTGGACTCACCTTGTAGACTAGGCTGGCCTCTAACTCACAAAGATCTGCTTGCCTCCCAAATTAAAGGAGTGCACTGCCATGCCTGGCTCTTTTTTTTTTTTTTTTTTTTTTTTTTTTTTTTTTTTTT
>REGO01000425.1:495787-506877 GCA_010120015.1 Rhombomys opimus | reverse complement strand
AACCCCTGTACAGATGTAGCCCATGGCAGCTCAGTCTCCAAATGGGTTACATAGTAATGTGAAGAGGGACTGCCTCTGACATAATCTGACTGGCCTGCTCTTTGATCACCTCCCCCTGGGGGGGAGCAGCCCTACCAGGCTGTAGTAGAGGACAATACAGCCACTTTTGATGTGAACTGATGTACTAAGATCAGAAAGAAGAGGAGAACCTCCCCTATCTTTATTTTAATTAATTAATTTAATTTTGAAAAATCTATTTTCATAAATTCCACACCAAGTAAAGCCCCAAGTCAAGAAAAGACTTAAAGCCTAACCCAAGGCAATAGGACAGAGGAAACACTTTCTCATTCATGCCACCATTTTGTAATATCACTTAATGCACTTTGCTTATGGCCTCAAGCATTATTCCTGTTCAGAATCAAGGTCATAGTCATACCCAGAATCACATCTAACCACAATATGAGTCTTATCAAACTGATACACAGGATCTGCTTCTCATTTACCACTTCAAGTACTCCTTGGTCACTTGTACCAAGCATCTTGTTTAATCTTTACATTTTCTTTTATATGTCACAGCCAGTGTTCCACCTACATATGTCAGTCGCCTACAATGTTCAGAAGGACCACCAAAACGTATTGTGATCATATCAAAGCACACGGACTGTTATTACACTGCCACCAACCAACACAGCTTTTTGCTTGAAGTACTTCAACAGCTTGCAAGGTTCTTGTTTTTGTTCTTATTTGTTGTATTTTTTTTAAATACAGCCTTGTTTGATGAACAGAGAAATACTAACAAAATATATTGAGAAGAAATTTTCTTCCTGCAGTTCTTTTGGTATGCTTCGCTGAAGGCTATCTTTTATCTTTTGTCTTCTGAGGAAATGAATCTTTAATAAGGATAATTGGAATTTTGAAAGCAGTGTTGCTTTAAGTCTTGGGAGCAATAGGATAAGTGTGTTATGGAGGGATGCTGTTTAGCAGATGTAACTGAAAGCCTCCCGATGAAGGACAGAGTGTGAGGAAATGATGCTAAAGCAACCACAGCCTCTGAAATGACAAGGACTAGCTGACACTCTTGAACTAGCTGACATGATGAAAAAATAATTTACTAAGGTATTTCTTGTGTATTGTACCTCACCCCTAAAAACATATTGAAGCTATGTTGAAAACAACATTACAAGTTATTGCTGCCCTGAGCTTCAATATCTTGTAAAATGTCATCAATGCCCCTACTCTAAACACATTGAAAGGCATCTTAGGGCATTATTGCCTCCCAGAGTGGAGACCATGTTTATGGAATCGGAAGTTATGACCCCATCTGTTATGGATGTCCAATAGCTTACTACTGTAAAAAGGCCATTGTGTAACTTCACACATCAGGCAGACACAGTAATCGTTGGCAGGAAGAATGAAATCGCTATACGTTTTCCTTAGTTCATTTCTCATACTCCAAGTTAAGCTAATATATTTCAGTTAAATTAATCTCTCACCAGATAGTAACCATTTTTATTTGCTATTGGAAGTTGCTTGTAGTTACCCTACATTTAAACAAAATATTAAAAATTCACTCATACGGAAAGTAATGACTCATATTTAGAAGGCAGCTGGAGTGATGGCTCAGTGGCTACTTTTCCAGGGGACCTGGAATCAATTCTCAGCATCCAAATGGTAGCTAACAGCTACTCGTAACTCCAGTTCCAGTGGATCTTATGACCTTCATAGACATCAAGCAAGCATGTGGTACATATACACACACAGGCAAAACACCATGCCCATGATGAGGGCACCATTTCATGTGATTGAAATATTTATATCTTTAAGATAAAGAAAAGGAAAATATCTTCTATGGATTTTGAATTTCATTTTTTTTTATTTCTGGCTTCCTGACATTTTCAGTGAATGAATAAAACAACTCTGCATTTTGTGACATATACCATGTTCTGATCTACTGCCTCATTAGTCAAATCACAGAATAAATAAACTAAAATAAAACATTATAATGTATGTGTAATTTATTTGTGTATGTATTATTTTAAAGATGTATACAAAACAGGTTTTAAAATAGGTTTGCTAAACTAGAAATGCTTCTTTTTCTAAATAAATGCCATAGGGGTCCTTAATATCATCTCTACCTTTTATACTTTAAATGGACTATACACAGCATATAGGAATATGTTTTAATTTTAAAATATCTAGTTATTCAACAACTAAGTTATTGTACACCAAAGCTATACTAGACATAATTTAATGAATGATTTACTTCAAATTGTGGCTTATAAAATTGCATCCGGTGGGTCTAGAATCAGGCCTCAGTTATTAAGATGATTTGTTACCCTTGAATAATGCCAAAACTTGAATTCCCAGCACCCACATTGGGCAGATCACACCCACTTCTGGTGTCTCTCAAACACTTAAAATTCCAACTTCAGTGCATTTGATGCCTCATACTGGTCTCCCCAAATGCACACACACACACACACACACACACACACACACACAGATGCAAATAGACAAAGATAAAAATAAAGTAAATATTTATAACTCCATCCAGTATACAGCTTCACATAGCCGTTCTTATTTCAGCAATGTAAGATATTAGGTAAGTATTAAGTGGAGCGCAAAGGCTGTGGGTATAGAACATATAAAAGAATTACACGTAAATAATATTAATTTCTTAATAACAAGAACTTAAAGTGCAACCATGACACCATATAGTTGGTAAAATTAAACTGGAAGGAAGTATGGTGGCCCACACCTGTAATGTCAAGTGTTTGTACTGCTGATACTGAACAGCCTTAGTTCCAGGCCTAGCTAGACCACATGGGAAATTACATGTTACAGGCTGGTCATGTAACTCAGTAGCATATAATATGCTTAATATCGATGGGAACCTGCTTTCAGTTCCTACTCACAAGAAAAGAAAAACAACAACAACAACACACACATGCACACATATACGTACACAGAAGGTCTGAAGACCTACTTTACAGCACAGACAATACACATAAAATAACTGCATGTATTAAGTTGTTAAGAAATCAGTGTATTAAGTGTTTTAGGTGATGAATAATGTTAATTATGTTAATTATAGTGTATAATATTTAATTATTTACACTGCACACATACCTACACTGCAAACCATATTCTATATTTTTCAATTTTATCAGTTACATGATAAGAAATATATACTATGAATTCACATTTGAATGTGAACATAAATGATCATAATTTTCTGAGTTTAGAAACATAAAAATGTGTACATGCACAGCATAAATTATAGGTAGTAATTATGTATCATATATGCTCAGTCATAACATATAACACACACAGCACATACACACATAAACATCACTAAAAATAGAAAACAAAACAAATGCAAGTCACTATCTGTAGGGATAAAAGGAGAAACTTAGAATGTGATTAATATTTTATAAATTTTTTTATAAAATATTACATAAGTTTTAAGTTTTACATGCATTACATGAGTTTTAAGTTTTCAACTTAAAATGCATTTAAAATACTTATTCTTGTCACTGTTTTTTTAAGTAATTAATTTTTGTAATTGTCTCAAATTTTAGATTATCTCTCTTACCTTTTTTTGTTGAAAGTTATTTCCCTTAGAAAAGAAAAATGTGGGCACGAAATAGAACAAATCACTTCTTAACAAAGTTTGCTAACTCAGCCACAAAAATATTCTAAAGTAGGAAATAAGGTTTCTGAGTTGTCCGTATACGTATATAATCCACCACTTTTTTTTAACTGAGATTAACACTGCAGGCCCTGGTGAAGCATTGCTGTTGCAGGAATTGTAGATTCTCTCCCTTCATCACGTCCTGGAAGTGGGAACCCTTCCTGTGATGGCAGTGCAGTCCTTGCTGCATTGGCACCCCCTGGTGGAGCAAAGTCACAGCGATTAGAGCTGAGCAGAGGTCCATCACAACACCACATCTAGAAGTTGAAGGGGTTGCATTTTCTTAGGTGACATTTGTGAGTGGGGAACACTGGAAGGAATGCACACCGCAGGACCTTGATGGACTGCGGTGCCTCCCTACAATTACGCTTTCAGACCAACTGCCGTAAACACGTCAGTGTTTCATGTGGGGTTTTAGTGTGTAGTAAACTAAGTGTGCGCCCAAAGTTTAATACCATAGAGTAATAGAAGATGTTATCAAAACCACTGAAGCACTAAAATCTTAGCAACGGACACGTGGATACGTAACTCTGTATTCGGGTTCACGTTAGAATTACTCGGTCTATATTTTAGGGAATAACTTACAGTGTTGAGGGACTGATACATACAGAATTACGGGCTTAGATTTTAATAAATGTAGACTTTTCTTCATCTTAAAATATTTTATTACTTTAAGTGAGAGTATCATGTAGCTTAGGGTAGCCCTGAACTCAATATATAGCTGAGGATGCCTTGGAATTTGGATTTTTTTTCCCTCCCCAGTACAAAGATTATAGGCATGTGACACCAAATCTGACTTAGAACACTTATTACCCGTGTCCTAAAATTATTGTGGGTAAAGTACTCATAAATGAACTGACATGTTTCTAAGAATTAATGGCTCCTAAAATAATATGTTCTAAGCATGGTGTTTAGTTTATATAGAACTACTAATCGTGTGTTATACATGAATTTTCTTTAAGACACTAGCAAAATATTATTCCCTTTGAGGTCTGTTTTTCAACTTTAGGGTTGTAAAACTGCAGATGTATCTTTCTTATAATCTGCAAATCAAACATAAACAGTAATAAAGCTCACAGACACATAATTCTGCAAAACACATGATGACATTCCAGCAGGTTTTCAGCAACCAAAATTATTGATGTCCTGAAAACGTTTGCACATCCAGTTCTAATGCCACAGGGATAATCTGCTTAGTTTTTTCCACAAGGACTGGCCAAGTGTTTCCATTTTTCTTAATCTGCTGAAGGGTGGCAATAACTGTAAGACATTCTCAGCTTGATGTGCTTTATGACTGTGTTTCTAGGTTGTCATTCAAGTAGGTCAGAGAATACCTCCTCCCTTGAGTCATGCAAGTGGTTTGACATTGTAAAGCTCTCCTAATTGGGGCTGGAGAAGTACTGAGTCAGCCCAAGTGGCTGACAGAGAGTCTCAGAGCAATGCTCCGTGAGAGCCAGAGTGGACGTCCATCTGCTGTGATTACACTGACAGCTGCATCCTCTCCACTGAATCACGACACCTGAGGAGTAGGTCCTAAGTGGGCCAGCTGCTGCAGGCTTCCTCTGTAGTCTTTAGAGAGTGCCTGATTATCCAAGCACAGCCTTTACTTCTCCTCAGCTGCTTGCAACTTTGTCCAGGCACCACTGTGTATTCTGATACCTTGAGGAGGTCCTGTGAAACTCAGTTGGGTGGCATTATTTTTTCAGAAAGATTCAAACACCTTTTGTCCACTTTTATTCATTCAGAAGTAAGTTCACATTGTCTTAACTAAGAGTTCTAAAATATGTTCAATGATGTATAGCCATACTCCATAACATTAGGTTTCATAAAAACATTTTTGAGGGTATGAGTGGGTAAGATTAGCAATTCTGCCAGAACTTGTCTCTGAGAACCCATTTCAAATAGTTCACAAGCAACTCTTGCCCCAGGTGGGGTGACTGCTTTTCTGGCCATTAAGGTGCCCTCACACACATGGTATACGCTTCTAGGTTGCCTCTCTTTCCTGTAATAAACACAATGCCCAAAAAGCAATTGGAAAGAAAACGATACTTTGATTTATACAGCCTGACCACAGTCCATCATTGTCTTAGTTACAGTTAATATTGCTATTATGAAACACCACAAGTAAAACAAGTTGGGGAGGAAAATGATTATTTGGGTTATGCTTCCACAGCACAGTTCATCATCAAAGGAAGTCAAGACAGGAATGTAAGCAGGGCAGAAGCCTGGAAGCAGAGCTGAAACAGAGGTCATGAAGGGGTGCTGGTTTCTGGCTTGTTCACCACAGCTTGCTTAGCCTGCTCTCTTAGAGAACTCAGAACCACCGGTGCAGGTGGTATAGCACTATCCACACCAGGTTGCCTTCCTCCTCATCAAACGCTAATTAAGAAAATGCCTTCCAGGCTTGTCTACAGTCTAGTCTTGTTGAAGCATTCATTTTAAATTAAGGATTCCTCATCTCAGGTGTCACATAGACATAAAACTACCTAGCACAATCGTTAAGGGATGTCATGGCAGGTGCTCAAGCAGGAACATAGGCAGAAATCATGGAATAAAGGAGGTTACTGGCTTGCTCTCCATTGACTGGTTAGCTTATTTTCTTATACACACCAGAACCCTCTGTAGAAGAATGAGGTCAACCACAGTGGGCTGGACCCTCCCATGTCAATTATTAATCAAAAAAGCTCTCCAGTGATGACGTGTGACATCCATTCTGACGGAGGAGACTGCTCTCTTGCTGTTTCCTCCTCTCTTGTTACTCTACCTTTTGTTAACATGACAAAAACTAACTAGTACAATTGCACTCAGACACAGACATATGTGCATAAATGTAAATAAAATTAAATTTAATAAAAGCATTTCCCTTCTGCCTGCAAAGTGTTTTGACTGTGTTTACTAATGATTACTAATACATCCTCTTCTTTTAGGTTGTCTGTGGTTATTTGAATAGTTTTGGCTTCCTTAGACTCATATGTTTGAATGCTTAGTCCATAGAAAGTAGTACTCGTAAAAGGTGTGGCCTTCTTGGACGAAATGTGTATTGTGGAGGCAGGGCTTTGAGGTCTTAAAATGCTCAAGGTATGCCCTGTATAAAACATACAGTCTCCTCCTGGCAGTATTTGGATCAAGATGTAGAAGTCATGGCTCCCCCAGAACCATGTCTGCCTGCATGCTGCCATGCTTCTCACCATGATAATAATGGACTAAACCTCTGAAACTGTAAGCCATCCCCAATTAAATGTTACCTGTTATAAAAGTTGCCTTGGTCATGGTGTCTATTCACAGCAATGAAACCCTAACTAAGACATTGTCTTTCCAGTCCAGTGAGTTTCATCCCTTTTCAATGTCTCCCTCTGAAAAACAACCAAGACTACCACCTACTGCATAATTTTGTTGTTCATTTCAGAGAAGGGAAAGCCCTCAGACACTTTCAAAAATACACATACACAATTTAAAGTTTGATTGAGAGGTAGAATGCATGAGGAGCTTAATGCTATAAGGCAGGCGATTTCTTCTTTTGATTGGTAATCATCAAAGAGAGTGCTGAAACATATAGATATGCAAAAATGATAAATTTTCTGAAATAAAATGTCATTGATTTTTTCTAAAAAAAATAAAAAATAAAAAAGAGATGCCAATCAAGGTAAAAGAAGCATACAAAATACCAAATAGACCAGACCATAAAAGAAATTCAAGTTGTATATAATAACAAAATACACTAAATGTGCAGAACAAAAGAAGAACATTAAAGGTTTTAAAGAAAATCACCAAGTCACATATGAAGGCAGGCTTACTAGAATACCACTTAAATCCTCAATGGGTAATATAAAAGCGAGAAAACCTGACGGATATCTACAGACTCTCAGCTACTATAGAGGTAAGCAAAGATTAATATTTTCAGCAAAACTTGCAGTCATAATAGATGGATAAAATAAGATATTTCATGACTAAAGCAATATTTACCTAAAAAAAAAAAAAAAAACAGTTCCGCAGAAGGTACAAGAAGGAAAACTCAAATATAAAGGGGATAAGCATACCCCAACAAGAAATAAAATATCCTAGACCAGCAAATCAATAAAATGGGGAACACACACACAGACAGACACAATTTCAACACCACCACACCAATCTCCACAGCAACAAAATAAAAAGAGTCAAAAATACTACTTATTGATGTGTCTCAACCAGTTATGTTAATTCGACAGTAGGACAACAGAGAATAACAGAGTGGACCCATTATTCTCCCGCATACAAGAAACACAACTTAACATTAAAGATGCACATCAATTTAGGATTAAAAAAAAAGATATTACAAGCAAATACACATAAGAAAGAAGCTGAAGTAGCCATTTTTATATCTGAAAAAAAAAAAACCTGACATTGATCCAAAACTAATCAAAAGAGATAAGGATACTACATATTCATTAAAAGAGAAATTCATCAAGAGGATATTGCAATTCTCAACATATAAACACAAGGGCACCCATTTTTGTATGTGTAATGCTTACCTCACATATTGGCACTCACACACTAATATTGGGAAACTTCATTATGTGACACTCAGTAATAGAAGGGCCCTCCAGACAAAAGCTGAACACAGAAATGCTAGAGCTAACTGACATTATAAACCAAATAGACCTAATACATCTTTGCAGAACACACTTCACCAAAACACAAAAGAATATAACTTCTTCCTAGCACTTCATGGAACTATCTCCAAAACTGACCACATCATCAAATAGAATGCAAGTATCAATAGACACAAGAAAATTGAAGTACTCTCAATCCTATCAGAGTACTATGGATTAAAGCTGGGCATCAACAACAGAAATAATAAAAAGACTGCAAACTCATGGAAACTGAACAGCTATGTACTGAATAAAAAATGGGTCAAGACAGAAATAAAGAAATTAAAGGCTTTATAGAATTGAATTAAAATGAATACACAATATACCCAAACTTATGAGACACAATGAAAGCAGTTCTAAAAATTTGGAGAGAGCACATACTAATGATGTAACTGCAGGCCTGAAAAATCTATGACAAAAGAAGAAATCATAGCCAAAATGTGCAGATAGCTAAAATAATCAAACTGAAGATGAAATTAAATAGAAAAAAACTAATTAAAATACAAAGAATTAAATGAAACAAAAGTTGGTTCATTGAGATAATCAAAGAGACTGTCAATTTTTTATTCGTATTAACTAAAATATGGTGAGAGAATATTAAAATTACCAATATTAAAAGTGAAAAGAGGGACATAAAACAAACATAGAGAAAATCCAAAGTATTATTAGCACTATATTTTAACAAACTGGAAAACAAAAAACAAAAAAGGACAATCTTCTTAATAAGTTACACTTAATAAGTGACAACAATTAAAGGAATTTAAACAGACCTATAACCCCTAAAGAAACAGAAGCAATTATTAAAAGTCTTCCCGCATCCCCTTCGGAAACAAAACAAAACAAACAAACAAACAAACAAACAAAACAGGAGCAGATAATGTTACTACAGAAACCTATCAGACTTTAAACGAAGATTAAATGCTCATACTGCTAAATTATTTCACAAAAGCAAAACTTAAGGAACATTTCCCAATTTGTGTTACAAGGCCACAATTGCCCTGATACCAAACTACATAAAGACCTAAAAAAGACAGAATTACACACAAATTCCTCTTATGAACATCAATGCAAATGTTCTCAATACACAGAGGGAGTCTGTATCCAAGAAGAAATCAAAAAGATCATCCATTATGATCAAGTAAGCTTAATCTGAGAGTTGCAGGGTTGGTTCAACATATGTAAATAGATATATGTATTACCCTATGTGAACAATCTGAAAAACAAAATCTACATAATTATATCACTAGATATAGTAAAGTCGCTTGACAAAATCCAATACCCCTTCATGATAAAAAATCCTGGATATATTATGGGTACACGGGTCATACCTCAACATAATAAAAGGCAGAATATTGCAAGCATATAGCCAATATCATCTTAAATAGAGAGCAACTCCTCAATGCAAGTGCACTAAAACCAGGAACAAGGCAAGGCTGCCCACTCTCTGTACCTATACACTATAGTACTTGAGGCCAGAGCAATAAGACAATTTTGAAGGAAATAAATTATCTTTATTTGCAGATGCTATGATAATATACATAATTGACAGGAAAATTTTCAGCAGGAAACTCTCTCAGCTGATAAACACTTTCAGCAAAGTAATTGGATCCAAAATTAACGCACAAAAATTAGTAGCCCTCCTATATACAAACAACAAATGGACTAAGAAAGAAGTCAAGGAAACCACACATTTCATAGTCACCTCAAATAATATGAAGTCTCTTCAGGTAATTCTAACCAAGCAAGCAATTGGCTTATATAATAAAAAACTTCAGGTCATTGAAGAAAGAAACTGTAAAATATATGAGAAGATAGAGAGATCTGCCACATTCTTAGGTTAGTAGAATTAATATAGTAAAAGTGTTGATCTAATCAAAAGAAGATTATGATACGATGCAATTGCAATCAAAATTCTAACCCAATTCTTAACAGATATTGAATGAATTATCCTCTGCCTCATAGGGAAACACACAAAATGAAAACACAAGACAACTAAAACAATTATGAGTAATAAAAGAAGTGCTGTAGGTGGTGGGTTATCTCCACTGATGAAATAAACCCATCCAAGCCAGATGAAAAGTACTGAAGCTCCTAGGTAAGTTCAGCACCTTCAGGGGAACAGGCCAGAGAAAGTCGCACCCCGACTATGGCACTATGGCGGGAGGGGTTTTGAAGGATTGTAGGCTGGAATGCCTGTTGGACTTGGGGGGCTGTTGGCTCTATGAGTGGGTTGGGGCAGTCCTCCGGAATGCCAGGTATGTGGAGGTTTATCTCTCGGGCATGGGGGTGGGGACAGTGTTAGAGAGAGAACGTGGAGTTTACCTATGATGTGGGGGAAGGGAGGACAACCGGAGATGCAAACAAACAGTAGATATCACCATCTCCAAATTTCAGTTCTACTACAAAGTTATAATAATAAAAAAATAGCATGGTACAGGCAGAATAACTGACTAGATCAATGGAATCGATTTGAATATCCAGACATAAAGTCACATGCTTAGGAACAGCTTATTTTTGATAAAGAACCCAAAATTGCACACTGGAAAAAAGACAGTATCTTCAATAGATAGTGCTCTTCATATTTGATGGCCCCACCTAGAATAATCAAAATAGATCTATACTGTGCATGAAACACATCTCCAAATGGCTCAAAGACCTCAACATAAAACTAGATACCCTCTGCCATTCGATATTCCTCTGTCGAGAATTCTCTGTTTAGCTCTCTTCCCCATTTTTTGATTGGATTACTTGGTTTGCTGCTTTTCAGC
>REGO01000425.1:477178-494437 GCA_010120015.1 Rhombomys opimus | reverse complement strand
AAAAAAAAAAAACAAAACTAGATACCCTGAGCCTAATTGAAAAAGTGACATGAATCAACTGAAACACGATGGCACAGGAAAAGAATTTCTGAAGAGAATCTCTGGGATGGGGGAGGCTCACTGGCATCTACTATAGTGACTCGACCTGATACTTTTAGCAGCACCTGCAGTGACCACCTCCTGCAGGTGAGCAAGATTTCCTGTGGAGGGAGAGGGACGCCAACCCACACACAAAACCTTTGACCCAGCTGGCCCAACTTGAGTAGCAGGCCTTGTGAGAGAGCCCACACTGACACTGTTAATAATCTTCTACTATCTTGCAGACAATCGGCTAGTATAATAGCCATGTGCATGGCTTCACCCAGCAGCTGATGAAACTAGATACAGTGACCCACAGCCAAAAACCCACAGCAGAACTCAGGAAATCTTATGGAAGACAGGGAGGAAGGATCGAAAGACCAGAGAAGTCAAGGACACCACCAGAAAATCTGAAAAATCAATTAACCTGGACCCTTAGGGGCTCACCGAGATGGAACAACGCACAGAGAGCATCCATGGGACACATTTTCCCTCCCCCCACCACACACATATGTAACAGATGTACAGCTTGGTTTTCATGTGGAATCTCTACAGCAAGAGTAGGGGCTACCTCTGACTCTGTAGCCTGTGGTTGAACCCTTTTCCCCTAACTCAACTTCCTTGTCTAGCCCCAATAGAAGAAGATGAACTCAGTCCTACTTGATATGCCAGGACAGTACGATACTTATGGGAAGTCTCCCATTCTCTGAGAAAAAAGGGAGGGAGATGGGAATAGAAGAGGAAGGGACTGCCAGAAGGGGAGAAAAGGAAACTTTCTATCAGATGTAAAGTTAATTAATTATTTAATTAACGAAAATAAGATACAGTTGTGGAATTTTAAAAAGTGATTATAACCTTGAACAAATTGGCACAGGAAAATAATTTCCGAACAGGCTCTCATTAGCACAGGGACTACAAACAAGAATTAATAGATGTGACCCCATGGAACTGAAAAGATTCTGTAAGGCAAAGGACACAGTCATCTAGACAAAATTGCAGCCTACAGAATGGGAAATAATTTTTACCAACAATACACAGCCAATAGGATGCTAATATCTAAAACAAAACAGAAACTGGCACGGTGGCACACACCTGTAATCCCAGGATTCTGGAGACAGAGGCAAGTGGATCTCTGTGACTTCAAGGCCTGGTCTACAAATCAAGTCCAGGACAGCCAAAGCTATACATTCTCTGTGGTCTCAGCCAACTAAATCCAGAAAACAACAATAACAAACAGCAGCAACAACAACAAAAAACAACAAAAGACCTCCGGGAATCAAGACAACAAATAATCCAGTTAAAACTGGAGTGCAGATCTGAAGAGAAGTCTCAAAAGAGGAAAATCAAGTGGCTGAGAAAAATGTGAAGAAATGTTCAACATCCTTAGCCATCAGGAAAATTAAAATCAAAAGTTCTTTGAGATTTCATCAGAATGGCTAACTTAGTAAAATAAGTAAGAGCTCATGCTGGTGAGGATGTGGAGTAAGGGAGACACTGATTCATTGCTGATGGCACAGAAACTTCACAGCCACTATGGAAACAGTGTGGTGCTTAGTCAGCAAGGTGGGTGTTGATCTACCTCAAGATCCAGCTATACCATTCCTGGGTATTTACATGTAATATGCTTCCTGTTACCAAAGAGGCACTTGCTCAACCACGTTTATTGCAGCTCTATTCATAATAACCAGAATTTGGAAACAAACTAGATGATCCTCAAAAGATGATCTATTTTCAGTAAAGAAAATGATAGGCCCTACTTCTAGATTTCTATGAAATCTTTCACAATCTGCTGTAATATTGGCCTTTTACAGAACACCAATTTATTATTATATTATTGTTTTCCTAGTCAGAATTCTAAAAAGAGCTTCACTGAGGTAAGTTTCTTTGGTGCCTCAAAGGAAAATGAACCCTATTGCCTTTTCTAGCTTCGAGTAGTTAACTACTTTGTTGGATCATATCCAGTGACTGCTCTTGATGCTATTATGCTGAGCCGCACAGATTATCTTCTGCCATTATATCCTCAGTTGTAACTTCTCTCACTATTTCATTGCAAAAGTGACCTCCCTCAGTCATGTTTCTTAATCACATCTATAAAGGTTACTAGCACCGACATAGATGCTCAAGAATATCTATAACTCCATCTCCAGAGGATCTGATGTCTTCTTTTACCCTTCAACTATACCTATATACATATGGTGCACTTAAATTCATACAGACATGAATAAAACAAAATCTTAAAAGAAAAAAGGAAACTTTCAGTGAATAATATTGTCTTGTATTTGAAGCAATATTTATTCATTTAAAACAAGATGCTAATAAACAAAAGGTACCATTAATTAACATTAATATTTTAGTTATTTATGTTTGCTTTTTGTGAGTGATTGCGCTTGCAGGAATTGACCACAAATACATTTTATTTTTAAAAAGTTAACTTTGTATATTCAATAAAACATGTAGAGATTTTCACCAAATAACTAAATACTATCATTTTCAATATGTACATTGGAAACACATCCTGTGATGTATTTTACTAAGCCAATACCTACAATTTGGTTGAGTTGTACAATTATTTGAAATATTTATTCCACATTCCCAGCAAAGTTACTCTTCCGTGGTTTTTCTCTGACAGATTGAATTGAGGCATCTAAATATTTTGAAATATCATTTCATTGAGTAACATCTTTTCGTTACTGGTTTTGTGTTTAAAGCTCTGTTTTTACCATCTTAGTCCTAGAAACACAATCAATAACAATTACTTTGAAAATAGTCCTATAATTGTTTCTTACTGTTTTTTCTTGTTTTGTTAGGTTACTTTCTCTAAGATTACTGATTGTGTAACGTAATTCACCATTCTTCCTTTCCAGCTCTGGTGATCTGAGTTTGATCCCTGGGATCTATGTGGTTGTAGGAGAGAAACAACACCAATGCATTTTCCTATGATTTCCATGGGAAAGCAGTGGCAAGTGTGTTCTTTCCTCACCCTGCACTGATATAGACAGAAAGACATAGAGACAGACATATAGACAGACACAGACACAGACACACACACACACACACACACACACACACACACACACATAAATAAATGAAATTAATAAAAAATAAAAAAAGAAATTTTTTCAAAAATATTATTGAAGCATTAGTGCAGACTCAATCCAGTAGTCAAAAGTGAAATGTATTACATACATCTATTTTTCATTTTTTAATTTTTTTACATATTATTATTATTATCATTTATTACAATTTATTCTATTTGTATCCTGGCTATCCTGGCTGTGGCCCCCTCCCTTGTCTCTTCCCACTCACACCCTCCGTCCCTTTTCTTCCCCTATGCCCCTCCCGTAGTCCACTGATAAGGAAGGTCCTCCACCCCTTTTTTTGACCCTTGCCTATCAGGTCTCATCAGGACTGGCTGCATTATTGCAAATAGATCCATATTTATCACCCTGTGCAAAACTAAAGTCTAAATGGATCAAAGACCTCAACATGAAACCAGACACACTAAACCTGTTAGAAGAAAAAGTAGGCAAGAGCTTTGACATCATTGGCACAGGAGATAACTTCCTGAACAGACACCAATAGCACGGGCTCTAAGATAAACAATCAATAAATAGGACCTCATCGCGTACATTTTTAAGTTGTAATCTTTGTTGCTGTTAAGTGTTCAATGGTTTGGGACAATAAACTAAATACCCAGGTAAGAAAGTCAACAAAGGAAAACATCTAATTTTTTTTTTTTTTTTTTTTTGTTTTTTTACTTTTTTGACTGACTGTCTTGAAATCACAAAGATATTGGAATTCAGAAGTATTATTTCCAGGGGCAAAACATCTCTCATTTTATATTTGTTTGCAATCACACACCAAAGGTCAAGTTCTATGTGTATGTGTATGTGAGTGTGTGTGTGTGTGTGTGTGTGTATGTGTGTGTATGTGTGGGTTTGAGTGTGTATGTGTGTGTGTGATGTACCACTAAACTTTATATGCTTGATATAAGACATTTGACTCTTGTTTGCTTAAAAAAATGCAAACACATGGAATACTTATTTAAAATGAAATTTTACTTTCTCTGAAAGATATCACTTTCTAATAAGAATCCCCAAATGCTGAATCCTAAAGACATATTCAATAATTAAAAACTTTTTAAAAAGTATATGGCTTCATATTTTTTTCTGGGAAAATAAAACATGTTTATGCTCAAACTTAATATCTGAAATATCACAGCTCTTCAGTAATAAGATGCTTCAAAACAAAATTAACATGCATGAAGGTACAAATGTACGGAATTAAAATTACTCCATGAGACTGCTGATAAAATTGGCAGGCTGTATTTTATTTTGAAAAAGTGAGGAGATACGGTATTTAGCTCCTAGCATGAAGACTATTAAGGGGAGACTCACACTGTCGCTGTATTTTGTGTACATGGTTGGGATAGATATTTTTCAAGCGTCTCTGTAAATAAATACACACTTCACAACAGTAACAACAGAATTGGAGTCTCAATTCATGTGAACCTCAGCCTTACCAGTTTTTATTTTTTCTTTCCCTTTTTGGTTTGTTTGCTGTTTCACTTCAAGAATCACTGAGGAGATTTTTGAGAAAACTACTCCTGTCTTTAAGAGGCAGTGCATAAACCTTTTGCAAGCAATTTCTTGGTCCCAAGAGTCATCCAGATTCACTGAAGCCAGAACACAGTGCTCAAATAACTCAGTGATTGTGCTGCAATTTTTAAACAGGTCTGGAAATCTCAAGGAAAGGTCCCTACTTAACATTGTCTTACTCACTAGAAAATATGCCTCACTTACAATCCGGAGAAAATGGCAGGTAGATTTAATTCATTTGCAGCAGTGAAAAATAGTGCAATTTATAATCAGGACCTGGTTGTAACTAGAGCTCTTTGCATATATTTTTAAATTAAATTAATCATAATTTATGCTTCAGAAGAAGACCATGATTATTCTGTAATATAATAAGCACTGTATAAAAGCATCTACCACATCCTGAGTTTATATCGCTTTCTGTTTTCAGGTGCAAACTAAATGATGAGAGTAGTTTGGGCAAAAAGGTAGATTCAAAAGACTTCACAGTATCACTGACAATATAGGCTTGTTATTACTACTAAAACTAATAACAAATACAATCATAATGTAGCTAATGTCACTTATGGAACATATACTCTGCTACACATTTAACTCACATTGTTTTTTATTGGACTTTGTGTAGCAATGGACATTTGACTATATTAAAAACAAAGGTTGTATTACAAATAGTTAATTCAGAGTCTGTTTCCATGGTCTTTGCCACTTTGCTGAGGCACACCCTCTATGTCAATTTGTACTGATCAGATATATCATCATCAATACATTCTATCTTCACTCTATATTTTTTTCTTCTTAAAAATCTTTTTTTTGTTTTCTGTTGTATATATATACATATATATATGTATATATATATGTATATGTATACATGCATGCTCAGGTTGGGGATGAAAATTAATAATTGTATGTAACACATGCAGAAGTCAAAGAACAGCCTCAGCTATAGGCCCTCTGCTACCTTCTGCAGTTTGCAAAGGTACGGTTTCTCATTCATTGCCTTGGAGTTTCTCCAGGTAGGCCATGGGGCTTCTGGGGATCAGGGTGTCTCCTGCTTCTTGCCCACCCATTGCTCTGATGATATGCATTTAGCTCTGCACACAGCTTTTTGTACGGGTTTTGGGAATCCCCTCTCAGGTCCTCATGATTAGGAAGCACATGGTTTACTAACTGAGCACTTTCTCAGCCCTTGCTTTCTTTTAACAATAAATCACCTGTCCTTGAGAGGCTGACTAAATATTCATTCAGGTCTTCATCTCACCTTACAGCTGTACAAATGTAGGCACACAGAATGACTTGAAACCTAACCCACACTCTGCTCCTGAAAGCAGTCCACAAAGTTTTCTCCTTTTTATTTTTTTATTATTTTTTATTTAATTAGTTATTCACTTTACACCTCATTTGTAGCTCCCTCCCTCATTTCCTCCTGAACTCTCCCCCTTTGTCCCTTCCCCTTTTCCCTTTGACCCCCTCCCCTCCCGATCAGAATAGGGAGGACCTCACCCCCGCCCCCACCTGCAAACCGGCCCCAGCAACCCAGTCTTATCAGGACTGTACATTTCTTCCTTCACGGTGTCTTGGCAAGGCAGCCATGCCAGGGTGAAGTGATTGAAAGAGATACAAAAGAGACCAAGTCAGAGACAGCCCCCATCCTCTTTCTGGGGGACCCACATGGAAGCTACGCTGTCCATTGGGTAGGTATGTGTGGGAAGTCTAAGTCTAGTCCATGCCACGTCCTTGGTTGGTGCTTCAATCTCAGCAAGCCCTTCTTGTTCCCTGGTTAGTTGTGACTGTTGGTCTTCCTGTGGAGCTCTTGTCCCCTCCAGGTCTCTCTATCCTTCATCCCACTCTTCTTCAAGGCTCCCTATACTCGGTCCAATGTTTGGCTGTGAGTCTTAATTTCTTTTTCCATCCATTGCTGGGCAAAGCCTCTCAGAGGACAGTCACGAAAAGCGCCCCTCTGCAGACACAGTACAGTGTCACCAATAGTTTCAGGGCTTGGCTCATTCCCATGGAGTGGGTCTCAGTTTGGGCAAGGCCCTGGTTGCACGTTCCCTTGATCTCTGCTGTATCGTAATCCCTACAATATTCAGGGCACGGTAAACATTGAAAGAAAGTTTTTGTAGGTGGTTTGCTGTTCCCCTCTCTCCAACAGAAGTCCTGTCTGGTTAGAGGGTGGCCTCTCCAGTCTCCATGACCCCTGACACCAGGGGTTTCAGCTAGAGTCTCACATCTTTCACGGAGCCCAGCCCGTTGCAGTCTCCCACTTGCTTACGAGGCGCCCTCACCCATGGTTTCTTTCTGCAAGTCGTCTGTCCAGTCGCCAGCACTCAAACTATGTCTGATCCCCACCCTAATTTCCCTGAGTTTCCTCTCAGGGTGAGATTTGAGCACCCTCTCTTGGGCCCTCCTAGTTTCTGAGCTTCTTTGAGATTTCCCTATTGAGAATTCTGTTTAGCTCTGTATCCCACTTTTGAATTGGATTGTTTGGCTTGTGGGTGGTAAATTTCTTGAGTTGCTTATATCTCTTGGGTATTAGCCCTTTGTCAGATGTCGGGTTAGTAAAAACCTTTTTTAAGTCTGTGGGCTGCTGTTTTGTTCTGTTTTCAGTGTCTTTTACCTTACAGAATATTTTCAATTTCATGAGGTCCCATTTATTAATTGTTGATCTTACAGTTGGTGTTTCATTCAGAAAGTCATCTCCTATGCCAATAAATTCAAGGCTCATCCCCAGTTTCTTGTTTAATAAATTTAGTGTTTCTGGTTTTATGTTGAGGTCTTTGATCTGCTTGGACTTGAGTTTTCTGCAGGGTGACCAATATAGATTTATTTGCATTTTCTACATTTTCCAGTTAGACCAGCACGATTTGTTGAAGATGCTTTCATTTTTCTGTTTACGGTTTTGGCTTCTTTGTCAAAAAATCAAGTGTTCATAGGGGTGTGTTTTTATGTCTGGAGGTTCAACATCATTCCCTTGATCCACCAGTCTGTTTTTATGACAGTACCATGTAGTTTCTATTAGTATCACTCTGCAGTACAGCTTGAACTGAGAGATGAAAATACCTCTGGAAGATTTTTTTTTATTGTATAGGATTCTTTTAGTTATTCTGGGATTTTTCTTTACAGAACAATTCTTAACTTCACATACAAAAACAAAAACAAAAAAACCAGAATAGCTACAATATTCTATACAATAAAAAAAAAATCTTCCAGAGGTATTTTCATCCCTCAGTTCAAGCTGTACTACAGAGCAATAGTAATAAAAACAGCATGGTAGAGGACAGGAGCTCTACAAGGAGAGCAACAGAACCAAAATATCTGGGCACAGGGATCTTTTCTGAGACTGATTCTCCTACCAAGGACCATGCATAGATATAACCTGCTCAGATGTAGCCCATGGCAGTTCAGTATCCAAGTCATCCTAGTAAGGGGAACAGGGACAGTCTCTGACATGAACTAGTGGCTGGCTCTTTGACACCCTTCCCCCCCTAGGAGAAAGCAGCTTTGCCAGGCCACAGAGGAGGACAATGCAACCAGTCCTCAGTCCTGATGAGATCTGTTAGAGTCAGATGGAAGGAGAAGAGGACCTCCCATATCAGTGGACTTGGAAAGGGGCATGGGAGGAGAGGAGGGAGGGAGGGTGGAATTGGGAGGGGATAAGGGAGGGAGCTACAGCTGGAATACAAAGTGAATAAACTGTAATTAATGTAAAAATTAATTAAAAAAAGAATTGTTCTGTAAATAAATGTCTACAAAGAACTGTGTTGTTATTTTTGTGAAAGTTGTGCTGAATTTCTAGATTGCTTTTGGCAAGATAGCCGTTTTTACTGTTAAGCCTAGTGATCCATGAGTATGAGAGATCTTTCCATTTTCTGATATCTTCTTCAATTTTTTTTTCAGAGACTTGAAGTTCTTATCATATAGGTCTTTTACTTGCTTGGTTAGAGTTACACCAAAACACTTTATATTATTTGTGGCTATTGTGAAGGGTGTTGTTTCTTTCTCATTGCATTTGACATTTGTGTAGAGGAGGGCTACAGTTTTGTTTTTTTTTTTTTTCTTTACTTGATTTTGTATCGAGCCATTTTTATGAAGTTGATTATCAACTAAAGAAGTTCTTTGGTAGAATTTTGGGGCTGCTTATGTATACTATCATGCCATCTCCAAATAGGAATACTTTGACTTCTTCCTTTCCAATTTGTATTCCCTTGATTGCCTTTCGTTGTCCTATTGCTCTACCTTGTCTTGTCCCTGAATTTAGTGGAATTGCTTTGAGTTTCTCTCCATTTAATTTAATATTGACTATTAGCTTGCTGTATATTGTTTTTATTATGTTTAAGTATGGGCTTTGGGTCCCAGATCTCTCCAAGATTTTTATCATGAAAGTGTGTTGGCTTTTGTGGAAAGCTTTTTCTGAATTTAATGAGATTATCATGTGTTTTATTTTTCTTTCAGTTTGTTAATATGGTGGATTATGTTGATGGATTTTCATATGTTGAACCATCTTGGCATCACTGGGATGAAACCTACTTGATCATGCTGGATGATATTTTTGATGTATTCCTAGATTTGGTTATCAAGTATTTTATAGAGAATTTTTGCATCAGTGTCCATGAGGAAAATTGGTCTGAAATTTTCTTTCTTTGTCGAGTGTTTGTGTGGTTTAGGTATCAAGATGATTGTGGGAGTTGCAGGATAAACTCATAGAAGGAGTTTAGCAATGTTCCTTCAGATTCCATTTTGTAGAATAGTTTAAGGAGCAGTGGAATTAGCTCTTTTTTTAAAGCCTGGTAGAATTCTGTTCTAAAACCATTTGACCCTGGAAGACTTTTGATGACTGCTTCTACTTCTTCAGAAGTTATAGGGATGTTTAAACTGTTTACCTGCTCTTGACTTAATATTCGTAAATGACATCTGTCGTGAAAATTATCCACTTCCTTTAGATTTTCCAATTTTGTAGAATAGAGGCTTGTGAAGTAAAACCTAATGACTCTTTGGATTTCCTCAGGATCTGTTGTTATGTCCTCCTCTTTAGTCTGATTTTGTTAATTTAGGTACTGTCTTTCTGCCTTTTAGTTAGTTTGGCTAGGGGTTTGTCTGTTTTGTTGATTTTCTCTTGGTTTCATTGATTCTTTGCATTGTTCTCTTTGTTTTAAATTTATTGATTTCTGCCTGAGTTTGATTATTTCCTGCCATCTACTCCTTTTGGGTATGTTTGTTTCTTTTTCTTCTAGGGCTTTTAGGTGTGCTTCTTCTAAGTTGCTAGTATGAGACCTCCAATTTCTTTATGAAGGCACTTAGTGCTATGAAATTTTCCCTTACCACTGCTTTCGTTGTTTCCCATAAGTTTGTGTATGTTGTGCCTTCATTGTCATTGAATTCTACAAAGACTTTAATCTCTTTCTCTATTTGTTCCCTAACCCAGTGGTCATTGAGTAGAGAGTTGTTCACATTCCATGAGTTTGTAGGTTTCCTCTTGTTTCTACTGTTGAAATCTAACTTTAGTCTTTGGTGGTTTGATAAGATACAAGGGTTTCACAGAATTACTTCTAACTGATAGATGTAAACTCTGGTAGTGCTATTTGTATATTTCTTAGAGTTATACAACTTTCTATTGCAATCATTCATATTCACACTTTTTTATAAAAATGAATATTTATTGGTGCTTTAATAAACAGAATTTAAAAACTCAGAATGTTGGAGCAGTTGAGCTCAATAAATGATCAATGAGGGTCTCTTTTTTTTGGAACATTCTATTTTCTTTGACATTTGATGTACAGAACATTAAAGAAGCCAGTCAATACTACACATGAAACATTAAATAACACTATTTATGTATCAACTGAACTGGCTAGCTCTTTGACTGTTCTACATGTTGACAATCTAGTTGTACTAAAATTGTCTTACTAGAGCATTAATAAACTACAAAATTAGTAACTTATGTCATCTCACTTCTGGGATGGCTCATTATAATTTTTCTGGTATATTCTTTATAAACAAATTAGTCCTTAGGACATCATACCTAGGCACAGAAGTTGCGAAATAATACTCTCCACCAGAGTACTTAAAAGTAAGCTTCAGCTTCCTGTAAGATGGAAAAACCACCTTGACTAACACCAACATTTAATTAATTATTTTTAAATATATATTAACATTAGTTACAGTTTATTCACTTTGTATCCCATCTGTAGCCCTCTCCCTTATTTCCTCCCAATCTCACTCTCCTTTCCTCATCTCCTCCCATACCCTTCTCCTCTTCCCTTCCATCTGACCCTAGCTTATCTGGTCTCTTAGGACTGGCTGCATTGTCTTCCTCTGTGGCCTGGCAAAGCTGCTGCTCCCTCAGGGGAGGTGATCAATGAGCCAGTCACTGAGTTCATATCAGAGACAGACTCTGTTTCCCTTACTAGGGTACCCACTTGGATACTGAGCTGCCATGAGCTACATCTGAGTAGGGGTTCTAGGTTATCTCCATGCATGGTCCTTGGTTGGATTATCAGTCACAGAAAAAGGGCCCTGTCCCCAGGTATTTTGATTCTGTTGCTCTCCTTGTGGAGCTCCTGTCCCATCCAGGTCTTACTTTCTCCCCCTTCTTTCCTAAGATTCCCTGCATTCTGCCCAAAGTTTAAAGAAATGAAATTTAGTTGCTTACAAACATATGCTGTGACTCTCACTTTGTGCTCACCATTCATAAATTTACTTGGGGAAAAAGTTAAATAAATAAGTATTAAATAAGTCACTGTGCTTATTCAATAAAAATTGACTGTGGAGGGATGTGGGATGCATCTTGCCTGATCTACATGGCAGACCTTTCAAATCATTGTATGTGATGAACTCTTAATATTACAAAAATATTTGAGAATTTCACATTCTTGAAGAGTTGCCTTTATACTACATTAAATTTAGGTTTCCCATAATTTATTTCCACTCTTACAGTTGTTGTTTCAAATATTAAATTCACTATTTGATGTACATTATGAAGATAAATATAAAGATTTGGTCCTTGGAGTTCAGTATTTGTTGTTATCAAAATATTTGAGCAAAGTATAGTGAGGAGAAGAAAATGTGAAATTTAACAGTATGGAAGGATTATGGCTTATTTAGCACTTCACAGGTAGACTAGTGTATTTGTGCTGTCTAAAAGGTTCATAAGTATTGAGAAGCCATTTAATGGTAGAAAGACTTAGACTAGATTAAGCCTCAAGTAAAATAAGTCAAGGAAAGATATTTAATCAAATGAAGAAGACAAATTAAAACAGTAATTCGAGTAATTAAGGCATAAATGTGTTTTAAAATGTTCATCTTATCACCTGCAGCTGAGGGGGAAGCAGCTTTACCAGTCCACAGAGGAAGACAAAGAAGCTAGTCCTGATGAGATCTGATAGACTAGGGTCAGATGGAAGGGGAGGAGAACTTCCCCTATCAGTAGACTAGGGTAGGGTCATAGGAGGAGAAGGAGGGAAGGTGGGATTGGAAGGGGATGGGGGACGGGGCTACAGCTGGGATAGAAAGTGAATAAACTATAATTAATAAATAAAAAGAAAAAAAGTTTATCTTAATGAAACTGGAACCTATTTATTGCCTGTGTGATGAACTATATGTAACAAGAGTATTTTAATGTTTTTTTCTAAGGCAAGTTTATAACACTATGTATAGTTATTTAATTTTATTTTAAAGTCACCTAGAATACATTTCAAAATTATAATAAGTAAGGGTTTGAAGACAGAGTGAACCTGAAACAAATTAAAACATTTACATTGCAAAGCGCCTACACTGCTTTGTTAGTTGTTTTCAATTATATTCGTTTTCTTTAATACATTTTTGTAAATCTTTGGAGAAAAAGAAAGAAAAACAATAATATCTAAAACTGTACAAATAGAAAAATAAAAATTTAAAAGCTTTAATCAAAACCAGTTACTTAGAATATGGAGAAGCCTAAGGGAAGGGATCAAACCTATTTGAGGGAAACAACACAGAAAATAGCATCACCAGCAAGTCGTGACCTGATACACTGAGACAAAAAGGATGCAGGAAGTCACTGTCTACTCCTTCCGTTCCTTTTTACTTCACCCTCTCTGTAACACACATTTATAGACTAACCTTTAGAGGACTTCTATTGTGTGAAAGAAAGTCCTTGAGCTGACTGACAAATTTAGTTAGACTTGTCCTTGAACTTCTCATTGTGTCAACAGTAGGGACGTTGATAGGTATAATGATTTAAATAGAAATGTGTGAGTTGAGCTGGGATTTGAAGACACACCAGGCTCAATGTCTCCTTTTCTCTGTCTGTGAGTGATGAGTCAGATGTGAGGGTTCAGCTACTTCTCCAGCACTGTGCCTGCCTGCCTGCTGCTACATTCCCAACCGTGATGGCCATGGGCAGCCTTCCTGAAACTGTATCCAAACCCCCAATTAATTGCTTCTTTTTATAAGTTGCCTTGGTTATGGTGGATTTTTTGTAACAATAGAACAGTCACGAAGACAACAGTTAAGCCTTTAAGTCATGTGCAATTTTACAGAACACAGAGGAGGATCTGTTAAAGAAGCTATGGAATACATAGAACAAAATGCTGGGTCTTTCTGGAGTTGATTACCATGCAGTGTAGTTGGTGGTTAGTGGCTGTTCTTCCCAAACAAGAAAAATCTTGTCAGTATAAACAACACATTGACACAAGAAAGATTCGTAGTCAGTGTACAAGGCTCAGATAATCTGAGGGCTGTGATCCCCATTCATAAAACTTTAACTTCATACTCCCACGCAACACCATATTGGAAAGCAAATGAAATACTGATTTATTGGTACCTATTTATAAATGTCATTCTTTCTCAAGGTGTATGTCTGTGTGTCTATGACACATGAGTGCAGATTCTGTAAAGGCCAAAAAAGGATGCTCTGGGGCTGGAAGAACAGGTAGTTGTGAACACCTTGATAGTCCTGGGAGCTAAACGCCTATCCTCTGCAAGGACAATATTTGCTCTTAACTGATGAGCCATCTCTCCAGTCCCCTGCACATGTTACAATGAAATATAAAATGACCGAAATTGTCCTCTTGGTAAATGACACATACTTTTAAGGTAAGATATGGCACCTGGTACTCTAGGTGTTTATAATGAAATATGAATAGTAGCCGCTCCGTGTTTTTTGTTTTGTTTTGTTAGTGGGTTTTGTTTGTTTTGTTTTAGATTATTGTATTTTTAGATACAAGTTTTAGTTGCATAGTAATAAAAGTTTCTGAAACTTAAATGATAGACTGGAAGCAAAAAGGAATGGCAGACTCCAGCCTGTTGATGGCTTCATTCATTGTCAGATGTTGAAGATCAGCTTTGACATTCAACTGGGGAAACCCAAGTCAGGGTGTTGATCTGCGGCTGCTGACTGGTGGCACAACAGACTTTCTATGAAGGTAATTATCCAGGCCTGGGGGGGGGCTAATTTTCCAGGACCAGAACTGACGGTTACCTACCATGGCTTCTACTGGTAGTGGAAAACTGAGGAGCCAGAATTAATGTCAATTAATGTCGGCTGATGTCGGCCACTGCTGGTACCTTCCTGGCATTAGCTTACATGTTTTAGGGTAAGTGTCAGGTAGGGCTGTTGGCTGCTAGCTTCGGCTTTACATTGGTAGCGTCAAAGCCTCTAAAAAGAAAAGGAAAGGAGAGAAAAAGACCACACCTACAAACACACATACACACAATGCACACACGCACATACACACAACACACATACACACTTACTCTTGATAATGAAGTAAGACAGACTCCAACAGATAGGTCCCAACAAGCTACTTCTTTCAAGCTTCTCTTTACACATACACATATATACTTACATGTATACATGAATGCGTATATACATACATGTCTACACATTCACACACATTCACATATTGTGTAGATGGAAACAGAGTCCAACCTCACCAGCTATTTTATATATACTCATATGTACATATATATAGTTGATGGTTAGAATAAAAACCAAAGAATGAGCTCCAGACCATGTTTTTCTTCTTTTCCCCACAGCCTATATATCCGAACAAAACCTTTCAAGTGGTACAAAAACCACAATGTGGTTACATTCTATTTCTCTTAAAATGAATGATTATAATAAGAATATGTGGGAAAAAAACATATTCCCCAGTACTCTCATATGATCAAATAGTTTTCATATTATGAGTGAAAAACAAAGTAGAAAAACAAGTTATTCTTAAGAACCTATATACATTTGTAAATAAGCAACTTGCTTATGTATTAACAAAGTGAGCAAGCAAAGTAATTTCTCAGCCAGCTTTTCTTTACTGGAAGGCTGCAGGTTGAGGTTACAAAGAAAGAATCAATTATCTTAAAAAATAAAAATCAGTCTCATAAAAGTCTTAAAAGAACCACCAATCTAAATTTTTATACAACAATCAATCAGCCATCTCTATTTTAAATCTTTAAGGTGTGCATCTATTCGTTAATAATTTTTATTAAACCATAACAGGAAGCCAAGGGCAAAAACAAGTACAAGAAATTAATCACCTTGCTGCCTAGCTAGTGCTAATTGGAGTATTGTTCTCACATAACAACCTCAACAAGTCCCTGGCTTTACTCTTAAGAGTGTACTTTTCTAAACTAAAAATTGTTCTCTAAGATTTTCTACATCAGAGCCAAAAGCAAAGACATCTTTACTTAACCTTGCTAACCCGTTATTGATTATTAATATTTATTATTGATTTACCTTTTAAACAGTGGTTATTCCTAATCCAGCTGTATACCCAAATCACCAGAGACTAAGATTTATTTAATTAACCTTGAGCACAATTCTGGGCAATCCTAAACCTCCAAGCCCACATAGTTTCCTCCCATTCAGATTTCTCACACTATACTTGCTTTTAGTCATATCTAAGGTCTGGTTTATCTCTCCTCATGGTTCCATGTCCTGTTCTGCTAATCTCTCCTCTCTTACTCCTACTCACATCCTTCTCCTCCCCTCCGGACCAGGATGTAGCACCCTGTTCTCTCCATTGCTCAGCATTGGCTGGTTGTTTTATTAATAATACAGAGAACAAATGGTGGCATGTTTACACAAACTTGAGACAGGTGATACTTAGAATAAACATCACAATACAATGTCCAAATTAAAATCGAATAGTGGGGTTGAGAAATCAGCATTTGAATGAACAAGGGTAAATTGTATACATTCCACAAGAACATTATACTAACATTAACCAATCTATTTTTTTTTCTATGTCAGAGCCACTAGTAAAAACATCTTTACCTAACTTTGTTAAACAATCTATTTTTCCAAATTTTTTTAAGGGTAGTGGCCATTGCTATAATCTACATCTGTAGGGTGGTTGTTAAATCTTTAATCTTCTCAAGCAACCATGCCTGAAAGAGATCAAGCATTGTTAATTGTAGGGACCAGATACATTGCCCAGTCAAGGGCTGGAAGCCCCTTAGAGTTTTCACACTGTATGTATATATACAGGACATGTAGTTCTCAGGGCTATGCCACAACAAGACACAGCAATCATGGCTCAGCTCACTGGTGGGTCTGGGTCGCATTCCATGAGTTTTAGAGCTGTTTTGCAGTTGCTCCTGCATGGCTCTCAACAGTCAGAGTTACTAAATACATGAGAATAGGAAGAACAATTAAAATCAAGTGTCTGGAGAATCCTGGTGATTGTCAGGTGACACCTTGATGCATTTGATACAGAAACAGGAACAGCAGGTCTCTTGACTCCTCTACAGAATATAGGTATTTTTTGTTTTTGTTTTTAGCTGCTCTGTTTGTATTTCCATATGAGATGTTTACAGCTCAAGAGATATGTGCTATAAAATATCAGCACTACTGAACTAAAGTTTTACTTCTGAGAAATAGCTACCATATCCCGGGTTATGAAATTATGGATTATTTTTTATATTGCTGAATTTATATTCCTCTACAGCTTCAGGAAGAAAAATGAGAAGTTACTTCAAAGAGTAATTAGAAATCAACAGTACATTACAGGAAGAAGGATCATAAAACTCACTAATAGATTTTCATCCACTACACCTCGCATTAACATGACTATAATACACATGACAGAGAGTATCTGGATAGGTATTATAATATCATAACTCTCAGAAGGATTTCATTTCAAGTTTTATTTAGGAAGAATATAAAAATAATAAAGTTGTAAAATTAAATGGGGATGGGAAGTAATGAGAGACAAAGCATCAGTTCTATGAGCAAGAAAATGATAATTTTAAGTGAGATTAGATTTGCAACAAATAGGAGGCCATTGAGTCAAATAAGGAAAAGTTGCACTAAAAGACATAGGTTGCAAAATTCCATGCATCTTGTTTTATATTTGGTTAGACTGAAATATACACTCGGCAGCAGTAGGAAGATAAAGTGAGTATGTTTGAGAACGTGTGGTGATTGTCCCTACCATGGTATCTAAGTAAGACATGACTTCCAGAAGTAAAGTTAAATCTATAATATGGATTACCTATAGTGTATTTATTCTCTCTTTTTTTTTAATTTTTTTATTTAACTTTTATTAAATACACTTTATTCCTTTTGTATCCCCCCATAAGTCCCTCCCTCCTCCCCTCCCGGTCCCAC
>REGO01000425.1:447465-471263 GCA_010120015.1 Rhombomys opimus | reverse complement strand
AGAGTTCTTCAGTGAGCTGAGAACTCTCAGCGTGTGCTGAGGACTGGCTGTACCTGTGGGAGGAAAGTACGCAGGCGCAAACGGGGAAAATGCAAGCGCAAGCGTGCGTGAGCGCGAGTTTGTGTGTGTGTGTGTGTGTGTGTGTGTGTGTGTGTGTGTTAGTGTGTATGGACGTGTGTCTCAAGGGGCTGAGTGATGGCTAATGTTGAGCCCTTGAGTGTGTGGGAGGGACTCTGCACTGTATATGTCGCAGGTGCTAGTGGTGATCTTAGCGCAATTTCTGGCATTAACTGCCTTAACTCCTCAATTAGACCCACAGAGCAGGAACTTCAATGTCCCTAGTGCCCCTCTGTTTCCCAAAGTGGGTATGTGGGTGGAAGGGGGTTCGATGCCTGGCTTCTGTTTTAGAAAACCCAGGGTCTGGTGATCTGCAGATTCTTAAGGGTGCACTCACTTACATGCAGGTCACTTGGCAGAGATAGTGGAATCCGGCCTCTGCTCTCTGGTTTGGCCCTGCTTCTTAGATGTGCCCCGCCAGTTCTGTGCTGCTGTCACTGCCAGGTTCTGAGGTCTTGCTACAGCTGTAGATTTCAGGGTGGTCACGTCAGTAGTGATCGGCGTAACCAGGCTCTCTGTTCTCTGGTTTGGCCCTGGTTAGTCATAAACTGGAGGGCTCTTGTGCCCCGCCAGCTCAGTGCTGCCCTGCCGCCAAGTCCCACTGTAACTGGTGACTGGGTCGCTAGTCCCGATGCTTTCTGGGATGTCCTGTGGTCTCTTCACTGTGCTCTCCAAGCTTGGGAGGCCCAGTGCCTGGTGTATCTAGGTTGTATGGCGTTTCTGCCTGGTTTTGGTGAATATATAGTGTATTCTCTGTCACTGTGGTATTGGGCGGGCCATACTGTCACTGATGGTGATCCTTCGGAGCTAGTATGGTGTCCAGTCGACTTGGGCCCTGGGAGGATGGTGAAGCCGCTACGCGGATCTGGGACTCCGTGACATGTACTGCTGATCTTTGCCTGCCGCTAAAGGGCTTGGAGCTCTGCACCAGCGGCTGTATACCTCGGGCAGTTAGGTCTGCTCTGAGAAAGACCAGTCAGCTGTGCAGCTGTGCCAAGGTGGAGGGAGGTCTGGGGGAGGGGAGTGCCGTGAGATCAAAGGATAGTTTCTTTCCTTCCCCAAACAAGTCCCCGGGGGCCTGAGACCAAAGTTTTCACCTCCTGTGATGTTCCCTGTCGTCTAGGAAGCTCCGCCGTTGTCTTCCTGGGTTAGAGGTCCTTCCACTCACCAACTCAGAAGTTCAGGTATTCCACTGCTCAGAAACTGTGTGTGCTCGTCGCCATCTTGGCTCCGCCCCCCCCCAACTTCTTGAATTCAAAGATTTTAAAGACTTTTTTCCCCTCAATATATGGACAGTTATATATTTCTTGAACTTTACCACATTTTGAAGCTCAAACATTTTCTTTTTTTAAATGAGCGTTTCACTCTGATAATGAATAAGGATGAAAGAAAACAGATTTTTGTTGTTTGGTCTTCTATAACATTATTGGCTGTACTTTCTTTAACCATTAATAAGCCATTTAGTACTTTTCACCGTGGCAAAAAAAGTAATACCATGGTTTGAGTTCCAGGCTAACTTGTTGTAAACAATCATTTTTTACTATCACTACACGATACACACACAGGTAGAAGGACGGAGAATCGAGATAGATATGTGCTGTGATAACATTTAGGGCTTCTTTACTCGTAATCAAATAGAAAATTGAGTCATACTATAAAACATGGATTTTAAGATAGCATTTCCATTCATATTCTGTTATACTTTGTTATTGTTCACCCCATTTCCCATTAGTTTCACTGTTCACTCTACCCTCTTTATGACCCTTTCTTCTCCCAAATGTCCACTCTTCTGCTTACATCCGACACATATTACATTGACCTCACTTGTTTTCCTCCACTCCCGTAAAATCTAATAAACATATGTACACACATATACACATGCAAATGTACATACACAAGCCTACATGGACATACATATACAAAGTGAAATCTAGATTCCATATATGTGAGAAAACTTTGCAGTCGGCTTATTAAAGTAAGGCTTAGTTTGTTTTACTTAATGGTCCCGTGTTCCATCTACTTTCCTAAAAATGTGAATTCGCTTTTCTTCATGACCTAATAAAGTTCCATTCTATGTATGTGTATATGGCATACATTCTTTGTCTAATGATTTATTTAGATGTCAGGTCTGGATACAAATGTTGGGTAGTATAAATAATGCAAAATAATTAAGAAGTGAAAGTATCTCTGAACTTCTTGAACTGGGATTCCTTTGGGCAGTGTCTTAGTTAATTCTCTATTGCTATGAAGTGACACTGGGCCAAAGCTCCTTATAAAAACAAAATTTATGATAATAAAGTTGAGTGTTAAAATAAAACAACACTCATCTGAAGCCTTCTCTTTTCCTTCTTGGTATAATCAGTCTCTTTTCCTCCTTGTTATCATCGTATACTTTTTTTTTTTTTAGTTGTTGTTTTGTTTGTTTATTTGTTTGCTTGAAGGGTCTCATTATCTAGTCAAGTTTGGCTTAAAACTCTTTTTTTTATTAGTTACATTTTATTAACTCTGTATCCTAGTTGTATCCTGCTCACTCATTCTCTCCCAATCCCACTTTTCCTCCCTTATCTCCTCCCTGTCACTTTCTAGGTCCACTGATTGGAGCGGACCTCCTCTCCTTTCATCTGACAAGTAACAGGACAGGAGCCTACTACAGACAGCCTCTGAAAGACTCTACCTAGCAGTGTATCAAAGCAAATACTAAAACTCATAACCAAACCTTCAGCAGAGTGCAGGGAATCATATGAAAGAAGGGGGAGTTAGTATGACATGGAGAGGATGGGAGGGAGCTCCACAAGGACCAAATATATCTTGGGCACATGGGGTCTTTTCTGAGACTGATACTCCACCAAGCACCATGAATGAATATAACCTAGAACCTCCGCTTGGATGTAGCCTGTGGTAGCTCAATAATCAATTGTTTTCCCATAGTAAGGGGAACAGGGACTATTTCTAACAGGAACTCAATGTCAGGCTCTTTGACCTCCCCATCCCCCAAGGGAGGAGCAGTCCTGTTAGGCCACAGAGGAGGACTTTGCAGCCAGTTCTGAAGATACATTATACACTTTTATATCATTATTTCACAGCTCTATTTAATGGCCATCATCAATAACTTAGGTATACATGTTACCTCAAACAGCAATTGTATACTCAATGTCACCCTGAGATAGGAGTGAAGCATTCAACCAGTGTTAGTATATAAGGCTCAATATTCTATTTTCAGTTTGTATTTAGGCATTTACAATCCGTTGTCAGGGTGAGATTTGTGTTATAAAGAGATGCCCTTTATTTGACTGTAGGGATAGCTTACTGGTTAAGATTGCTTGTTTTTCTTGCCTGAAGTCCACCCATATGGTGGACTGCATCATCCATAAAGCAGTTCCAGAAGACCCAGCATAATTTTCTGATCTTCATGTATGCTCATAAACATAAATTTATTTTTAAAATCACTAGTTACGGAGAAAGCTTCTAGCCATTGTGGTTCAGACCTATAATTCAAACATTTATGAGGCTTTCCTGAACTATATAGTGAATTGAGATAAGCCTGTGTCACAGTGTGAGGGTCTGTTTCAAAACACATAAGGAAGAGATAACTAGGTGTGCTGGACAACACAATATTTTTGCCAGTAAACTGACTGGTAACTGTGTATGAAAAAAAATTTGTTTCAACCATTCCTTTGCAAAACTTTACAACAAAAGAGTGTCTTGGTGGCTTATTTCATTCTGATGACTGACAGAGTTTACCTGATGAGTCCTTACTCTAGATGGCTCATAAACAGAGTCAGATAGAAGCTGGGCTGGTAACATTTTGAAAACATTTATATATTATATTTCTAGCCTGCGAATATAGAATATAGAAAAAGCAAGCTTCCCCCTGCTTATCTCTGTGAACCTTAACCATGTTAACTCTTCATACAGTTTTTGGAATCACCAAACTTCCTCAACAATAGCCACCAGCACCCTGAGCATGCATTCCACATGAGATATTCACGAGATGCAGGGATGGCCTTTTCTTTCCTTCTCCCAGAAGCCATGGTACATTGTCTCATCTCTTTTGTATTCTGTTTGTTGAGGCTGTCAGGAATGTTCACCCACATTGAGATTAGGAAGTACTGTGTCCCCCATTAGATGGAAGCAATGCCAAATAATTTGCAGACATGGCTTTCAACCAGGAATGAGATATGAATTAGCTTTATAGGTTTAGCCACCTGCTACAGTGAGTGTGTGAGCCTCTAAAGATCCTGATCTTGCCTTTCAGGTATGCTGTTTCATCTGAAATGAGTCAGCAGGTAGCATCCTTCCATCACCTGAAGCAGAACAGTCAGAGTATCTGGTGGCTGATCACCCTGTGAAGCAATTTTCCTGCACAAGCAACTTTCCATCACCTGATGCTTCCTGTGCTTCCTCAGCAGCTGAGGCATCAATTGTCTTGAATTTCACTTCCTTTGAAAGCAATAATGTGTTATTGATGACCAGACATGCAAGGCTGGCATTTAGAAAATCTGCAAGGCAATTGTTTTTGTTTTTTTTTTCCTTCCACCCATTAAACTGATTAGAAAAGATTAAATGTAGTATTTGTTGAGATGAAATAACACAGGACTTGGCAGACTAAACAAATTAGGGTTTGAAAATAGTTTTATTCATTGTCAAAAGAAAAAGTGATATACAAAGTGGTGTTTTTATAATCCCACCAACATTTGAGCACAGGATCTATTGATTTTTTTTTAAGTTGGCTGCCATTTAAACCCAGCAATTAGTTAAAGACTGCGAATAAGCAAAATCTTAGAGTGCTCCTGCTGGTGCCCTGTGACTAATTTAAATCTTTTTAAAGCCACAGATTCTAAGTCTCTAGAGAAATATCTCAGAGAAATTTGTCAGGTCTGATATGCGGAAAGTTTCAAGGAAAAAAAAAAAGCTCCCCTCAGATATGTCTTTTAAGGCTAATAACAATCTAATTATAGACAGAGTGAGGTTGACATACTAGCTGAAAGCATTTTGTGGATTTTAAAAGCAAATTGACTTTCAGAAACACAGCTAATGTAACTGTAGCATTTGTGGTTCTCATAGGATTATTCAGCCAAAACCAATGGATCCCTCAAGATAACTAATAAACAAAGGGCTAGATATGAATTCAGGCACCACTGATAACATCATTTCACAATTTAGGGAATTAAAAAAAAATGTGATCTTCATGGCCAAGAAGATATCACTAAGAACTAAAGTTACCTTAAAAATTGTCCAAACCTTTGGCAGAGTACAGGGAATCATATGAAAGAAGGGGAGTTAGTATGATGGGGAAAGGATAGGAGTTCCACAAGGACCAAATATATCTGGGCACAGGGTCTTTTCTGAGACTGACATTCAACCAAGGACCATGTATGGATATAACCTAGAACCTCTTCTCGGATGTAGCCTGTGGTAGCTCAGTAACCAATTGGTTTCCCATAGTAAGGGGAACAAGGACTATTTCTAACAGGAACTCAATGGCTGGCTCTTTGACTTCCCCACCCCCCAAGGGAGGAGCAGTCCTGTTAGACCACAGAGGAGGACTTTGCAGCCAGTCCTGAAGATAACTGATAAAACAGGATCAGATGAATGGGGGTGAGGTCCCCCTCTATCAGTGGACTTGGAAAGGGGCACAGTGGAGATGAGGGAGGGAGGGAGGGTGGGATCAGGAGGGAATGAAGGAGCGGGATACAGCTGGGATACAGAGTTAATAAAATGTAACTGATAAGAAAAAAATAAAATTAAAAAAAATTGTAAACATCATTATTTTCTGAAGTGGTCCTAACAAATTTTCATCTAATGGCACTGCCTCCTTTTCAACATCTGTCCCATTTAACAAACCGGGATTCTTATGTGGCATGTGAATCATTCATTACCTACTGTGCTGCAGATTTAGGTTTTTAAATTCATGAATACCAACTTTGCTCTACTCAAGAGTTTTAAAATCTGAGTCTTGCATATCAGTTTAGGATTGTGTCTTGGTATCCTGATAGTCACTTCCATCAATATGCAAATTTTCTTACAAAGTTTACATCTCCAATGACTAAAATTGTGATGTGCTTACTTTACTTTTAAGACACATAAGGTAAGCTGAAGAGATGGTTCAGCAGTGAAGAGTACTGGCTGCTCTTCCAGAGGACCCGGGTTCAATTCCCAACACCCAGATGGCAGCAGCTCACAATTGTCTGCAACTCTAATTCTAGGGAATCCAACGTTGTCACATAGACATACAAGCAGGAAAAGCACCAATGCACATAAAATAAAAATTAAAAATTATTTTTAAAAACCACATAAGTCAGACAATGTACATAGATACATAAGCCAAAGTAACCATACATATAAAATAAAAATAAACAAATCTTTAAAAAATTTAAAATAAAATAAAAAATAAACAAATTTATTGTAGAATTTTTCCTCCTCTGAAAGTGATATTGCAAACTGAAAATCTGTGTTATATGTAGCAAAAAAATCACAAAATAATTAAGTAAATTTTTCTTTCATTTAAAATAGTTTTTTTTTCCTCATACAATATATATTGATTCTATTTTCCCCTTCCTCCTCTTCTTCTTGTTACCTCCCCTATGGATTCACTGCCTTTCTGGCTCATATTAAAAAAGAACAGGCTCCTAAGAGATAACATTAAAACTAACAAAATAAAATATTAACAAGGTTTAGCAAAAACTGTCATATCAAAGTTGGACATTGCAACACAATGGGAGGAAAAGAGTTCCAGGAGTAGGCACAAGATTCAGAGACCCCTTCATTCTCACAGTCAAGAGTCCCATAAAAATACCAAGCTAATTGCTATAATGCATATGTAGAGTACATGGTGTGGACCCCTGTAGACCATGTGCTTGTGGTTTCTGTCTCTGGGCCCGCATATGTGCCTTGATTAGGTGATTCAGAGGGCCTATTCAACTGGTGTCCTCTATCCTTATGGACTCCTACAATCTAACCTTCTACTCTGCCATATGATTCCCTGAGCTCTGAGAGGAGGGCTTTAGTAAAGACCACTAATATATACTCTGTCTCCACATAATATCTGGCTGTGGGTCTTTTCATCTCTTCCCATCTGCTACCAGAGGAAGCCTTCCTAATGATGACTAGATAAGGCACTGATCAATGAGTATAAAAGAATGTTATGTTATTTATTTAGACTTTTTTAGAGCAGTAGTGTTGGGTATGGTTCTTTCTCATGGAGAGGGCCTTAAGTCAAATAAAACATTAATTTACTATGCCTAAAAGTTCTGTTCCATTATTGCGCTAACATGCTCTGCAGGCAGGACAGATTGTAGGTCAAAGGTTTTGTGACTGGATTGGTGTCCATGTTTTTCTTTTAGTAAGCTGCAGAGTACCTTTCCACTCCAAATAAACTTGAACGTAAGGATGAGAGCTCTATACAGGCACCAGCTGCATTTCTTCTTGTTCAATGAGTTGTGTGAGTATTGTCCTTGGCAATGAGGCCATGCTTTCAGTTTGAAAAGACCAGCCCTTTGGCTTAGCAACAGCCTGGGTTGTTTGGGGATTTCCATAAGACCCTTTGGTCAACAACTCAAATGAGGGCAACCCAGTCCCTCCAATGGAAGTCTTGCCTGGCTACAAAAGATGGCCAGTTGAGTCTCTGTATCCCCTATTTCTAGGCCTCCTCACTAGGGTAATAGCTGTTTCAAGGAAGCTTCCACTGCATTAGGTTTTCACACCGTCAACCACATGCCCTGTAATTCCAGCCTTCTTTCCCTGCACTGTCTTCCTCAATACCCCACATTAATTCTCTTACACTTTCCACTGCACAACTTCCACCAGTCTGCCTGTAAAATTTATTCTATTTTCCACTCCCAGAGAGATCCACACATTCCTCCAGATTTCTCTTTTTTATCTAACCTCTCTGAACTTATATATTGTAGCTTGGCTATAATTACTTATTGGCTAATAACCACTTATAAGTGAACTCATAGTATTGTCTTTCTGAGTCTGGGTTACCTCACTCCTGGATGATTTTTTTTTATTTCTAGCCATTTGCTTCCAAATTTCATGATGCCATTTAAAAACAAAAACAAAAACAAAACAAAACAAAACAAAACAAAACAAACAAACAAACAAAAAAACAGCTGAGTAATAATCTACTGTGTAAATGTACCACATGCCTTCTTCTATTGAGGGACATCTAGGTTGTTTCCAGTTCCTGGTTATTATGCATGACGTTAAAGTGAACATGTTTAAAGCAAGTGCCCTTGTGGTAGGATGCAACTTACTTTGAGTACATGCCTAAAAGTAGTTAACGCGGCTTAAGGTAGATCAATTCCCTGTCTTCTGAGGAACCACCATATTGATTTCCATAGTATCTGTACAAGTTTGTACTCCCACCAGAAATACAGGAGTGTTGAGCTTGCTCCACATCTTCATCAGCAAGAGATGTCACTTGTGTTTTTCATCTTAACCATTCTGACAGGTGTAAGACGAAATCTGAAAGTAGTTTTGATTTTCATTTCCCTGATGACTAAGGAAGTTAAACATTTCTTTAAGTGTTTCTCAGACATTTTAGATTCCTTTATTAAGAATTCTCTCTTTAGATCAGAATCTCATTTTATTATTTTGTTTTTTGATATTTAGTTTCTTGAAGATTTTGGATGTTAGTTCTCTATTGGATGAAAGTTGGTAAAATGATGTTCAGATTTTATAGGCTCCTTTTTTGTCCTAGTGATCGTGTCATTTGCCTTATAGAACCTTTTCAGTTTCATGAGGTCCCATTTATTAAGTGTTGATCTTAGTGCCAGTGTTATCAGTGTTCTGTTCAAAAATTTATTTCTTCTCTCAATGCATTCAAAACTCTTCCCACTTTCTCTTCTAATAGGTTTAGCTTTATCTGCTTTTATTTGGAGGCCTTTGATTCATTTAAACGTTAGATTTGTGCAGGGTGTTAATATACATCTATGAACATTCTTCTACATTCAGTTTGCCCAGCACCATTTTTTGAAGCTCTTGAATTATTTTTTTTTCCAATGTGTATTCTTAGCTTATTCATCAAAAGCAGGTGTCTATATGTGGTATGGATTTATATCTGAGTCTTCAATTTGAATTCTATTGCCTATGTCTGTTTTGAGGCCAATACCATGTGTTATTTTAAAATTTTAATTTATTACAGTTTACTCACTTTGTAACCCACCTGTAGCTCCCTCCTTCATTCTCTCCCAATCCTGTTCGCCCTCTCTTTTCTCCTCCCATGCCCCTCCCCCAGTCCAGTAATAGAGGAAATACTCCTCTCCTTCCAACTGATCCAGTTCTATCAGGTCTCATCAGTACTGGCTGGACTGTCTTCCTCCGTGGCCTGGTAAGGTTGCTTCCCCCTCAGGGAGAGATGATCAAAGAGCCAGCCATTAAGTTCATGTCAGAGACAGTCCCTGTTCCCATTACTAGGGAACCCACTTGGATACTGAACTGCCATGGGATACAACTGTGCAGGGCTTCTAGGTTATCTCCATGCCTGATTCTTGTTTGAAATATCAGTCTCAGAAAAGACTCCTGTGCCCAGATTTCTTAGTTCTGTGGCTCTCCTTGTAGAGCATCTGTCCTCTCCAAGTCTTTCTATCTTCTGCTTCTTTCATAAGATTTTCTGCACTCTGTCCAAAGTTTGGCTATGAGTCTCAGCATCTGCTTTAATACATTGCTAGGTAGAGTCTTTCAGAGTCCTCTGTGTTATGTTCCTGTCCTGTTCCCTGCTTTCTCCCCAAACAGAATAGCCATGTGGTTTTTATTACAATACCTCTGTGGTACAATTTAAAATTAGGAATGGTGGTTTGTCTAGCATTTCTTTTATTGTTCAGGATTGTTTTAGCTATCCTGTTTTTAGCTTGTTTGTTTGTTTTGTTTAATTTTGTTTTTCCATATAAAGTTGAGAAATGTCCTTTCAAGGTCTGTAAAAAATCCCATTAGAATTTTGATGCGGATTTCATTGCATCTGTAGATTGTTTTTGGTTAGATGGCCATTTTTGCCGTTATTCCTACTAATCCATGAACATGGGAGATCTTTCCATCTCCTGATATCTTCTTCAGTTTCTTTCTTCAAAGAATTGAAGTTGTCGTTATAGTAGTTATTTGTTTGGTTAGAGTGACCAGAAGATATTTTTATATTATTTCAGGCAATTGTGAAATGTGTTGCTTCCTCATTTGTTTTCTCAGACTAATGTGTCATTTAAGACAGCCCCAATTAAATGTTTTCTTTTATGAAAGTTGTCACTGTCATGGAATGTGTTCACAATAAAAAACACAAACTAAGACACAGGACTACTAAATTTTTTAATTCATCTTGTATCCAGACACTTGTTGAAAATGTTTATTATCCATATGAGTGCAGTGGTGGAATTTTTAGAGTGAATTATCTATATCTATCATAACAACAGGAAATAACAATACTTTGACTTTCTCCTCAATTTGTATTCTGTTGATCCCCTTCAGTTATTTTAGCTAAAACTTCAAGTACTATACTGAATTGATATGGAGAGAGTAGAAAAACCTTGTCTTGTCCTTAATGTTAATGAGTTGCTTTGATTTGTCTCTCCATTTAATTTGATGTTGGCTATAGGCTTACCAACATCAAACCTATATCGCCTTTATTATGTTTAAGTATATATCTTGTGCCATAGTTTCTCCAAGGCTTTTATCATGAAGTGTTATTGGATTTTGTCAAAGGCCTTTCTTTTTTTTTTTCTTTTTTGTATCTCATAAGATAATAATGTAGTTTTTCTTTTAGTTTGTTTATATAACAGATTATGTTTACTAATTTTCATATATTAAGCCATCCCTGTATCACTGGGATGAAGTCTGCTTGACCATGGTGGCAATCTTTATTTTGTATTCTCATATTTGGATTGCAAGTATCTTAATTTTTCTCAGTTATGATAATAAGGGGTATCGTTCTGTAATTCTCTTTCTTTGTTGAGTCCTTATGGGATTTGTATAGCAGGGTAATTGTGAACTGACAAAATGAATTTGGCAATGCTTCTTCTCTTTCTATATTGTGAATAATTTGAAGAGTATTGTCATTAACACTTCTTTAAAAGTCTGATAGGATTCTGTCTCCAACATCTGGCCCTGGGCTGTTCTTTTTGTTATTGTCATTGCTATTTTCTTGTTTGTTTGTTTTTTCAGAGGGAAAGACTTTAATGACTTCCTCTTGTTCACTAGTAGTTATTGGTCTATTTAAATTATTTATCTGATCTTGACTTTACCTTGTTAAGTGGTATCTTTTGAGAAAATTATCCATTTCTTTTAGATTTTCTAATTTAATGGAGTACAGGTTTTTAAAGTATGTCTTTATGACTCTCTGGATTTTCTCACTGTCCATTGTTTTGACCCCCTTGACGTTCTCCTTTTGTTAATTTGGCTCTTTTCTCTCTGCTTTGTAATTAGTTTGCATTTGGAAAAAATCAAAATATCCTCACGAATCAGAAAACTTTCACATGAACCTATAAGGAAAGAGTTTTATTATTAGGTGGATATTATTACTGAAATGTGGTACTAATAAATAGGTAATCTGCTCAAGAGCAAAGTAAAAACCTTGTTACTTCTTCATAAATTCTACCAGGTGTCACATATTTACATGCATTTCTCTCAAGATATTCAATAAACTGCTTCCTAATTAAAAGAGCTGATGATCCCTGTTAGTTCAGAGTAAATCCAGTTGATATGAAGAATGATTATCCAAATTAGCTATTTGACTTCAATAGAAGTAAAACTAAACCCTCATAGATTGTTGACAAAGGATAGTTTTGCAATGTAGAGTAGAATGTCCAGTAGAACTGCACTCCTACAACTTACAGTAACCAGGAGATATGAGAGAGTGTCTTCCATAAGGGTGATTTTCACACACTTGAGATTGACTTTCTTGGTCCTAAATAAACCTTGGGGTGCTTCTATTTACTATTTTAAAATATTTGTATAATTTTCTTAGAAAGGAGGTATTAGAAATCTTCTGAAATAATTGATCTGAAACAAGAAAGAATATATTTTTTCCTTATTTTCAATCAGTAGAAGTATAACTCTGATTTAAATTTTAGTCTGTATTTACATGTGAAACTATCTTCAAATTACTAAAAAATAACAACTAATATTATGATACAAACTCATAATTTGTGGATGGATAAACAAAATTACAGATTAGAAAGTTTCTGAAGCAGTTCTTCTCATTGTAATTACCATTCAAACAGGTTGAGTCTGTATAAGTAAAATGTATTATTCATTCCTGTTTCACCAAATTTCTGCTTAATACATGAGATCCTAATCACCTATACCTCTATACCTAAAGATCATGAAACTAAGTTCTTTTTTATGTTCAAGTACTTTTATTAAATGAATAAGCATATTTACAGATTGTTTTGGGCCTCATTTTGCTAGAGGCGAATGAGATGGACATCAGAAGAGGGAGATAACACAGAACAGGATAGGAGCCTATCATAGAAGGTCTTTGAAAGACTCTACCCAGCAGGGTATCAAACATATGCTGAGATTCATAGCCAAACTTTTTGCAGAGTGCAGGGAATCTTATGAAAGTAAGGGGGGGATAGAAAGACCTGGAGGGGACTGGAACTCCACAAGGAAAGCAACAGAACCAAAAAATCTGGGCACGAGGGTTTTTTCTGAGACTGAGACTCCAAACAAGGACCATGCATGGAGATAACTTAGAACCCCTGCACAGAAGCTAAATTCTCAGCGTCAAAATTACTAGTGCAGAAATCTAATAAAAGAAGGCTTTTGTTTGTTAAAAACAAAGCGCTCAACCATAGATAGCAACCATAGTGATATGAAAAGACTGCTAAAAATGCGAGCTCACAGCAGTTGTGGTTTCCTGAACAAGACATGTGCAAGAACAAGACAGTCAGTCAACCTAGGAATCTACAGAGGGCCTCTGAAAGCCAGAAGAAGAAAACAGGAAACAACCTAGGAACCTGCCACAGAGGGCCTCTGAAAGCCTCTACCCTGCAGACTATCAGAGCAGATGCTGAGCCTGATGGCCAACTGTCAGGCAGAGTGAATGGAATTTTATGTAAGAAGTGGGAAATAGTAAGAGCTGGAGAGGACAGGAACTCCACAAGGAGAGCAACAGACCAAGAAAATTTGAACACAGGGAGCTTCCCAGAGACTCATACTCCAACCAAGGACTATTCATGGAGATAACCCCTGCACAGATATAGCCCACGGCAGTTCAGTGTCCAAGTGGGTTACATAGTAATGGGAAGAGGGACTGCCTCTGACATAATCTGATTGGCCTGCTCTTTGATCACCTCCCCCTGAGGGGGGAGCAGTCTTACCAGGCCACAGATGACAATGCAGCCACTTCTGATGAGAACTGATAGACTAAGATCAGAAAGAAGGAGAGGAGGACCTCCCCTATCAGTGGACTTAGGGAGGGGCATGCATACAGAAAGGGGAGGGAGGGTGGGATCGGAAGGGGAAGAGGGAGGGGCTTATAAGGGGATATAAAATGAATAAAGTGTAATTAATAAAAGTTAAAAAAAAGAAATTTAAGGTCAATAAAGCATTATGTAATCTAAAAAAAAAGAAGAAATATTTTCAGCATAGATGAAGAAGGAACTACTAAGTGCCCATTCCTAGCTGAGGAGCTATTGATAGCTGACGGGTACTGGAAGAGGAAGAGTAAATTTTCTTTGATGAGTGGTAACTGGCAAGTTGCCCATGCCCTAGTGGGTGATAGCACACCCTTGTACATATGAGTAGCTCCAATTGTATTCAGTAGGTTATAAAAAGGGGTATGTGTGTGACATAAAGATATAAGGGAGATACATTGGGGAACTAAAGAAATTAAACAAAGGCAAGTCAAGGCAGGTATGATTAAGATGAATTGTGTACATTTATGAATTCTTTCAAAGTATTAAAACAACAACAAGGACTCAAAATATCTCACTTGGGAAAGTCATTTCTCACTTTAAAAGCAAGGAAGAAATGATCAAATATGTACAGAGCTAGAAAACAATACATAAAATGGCCACATTAAGTCCTCAGCCATTACTAAGCACACTGATTTTATACTGATTATGTGTTCGAATCAGTAGATACAGAATAATGCATGGGATTAACAAAAGGAAGATATAGCTCTATGGAATAGATTTTTTTTCCTATAAGGACAAAAGTAAATTGGCAATGAGAGTTGGAAAATAATTCTTGTAAATGGAAAAGTGCAGGAGTCATTGTAATTACTTCAGGCAAATAGGTCTCGTATTAAAAAGCATTACCATGATAAAAACCTCCCTTGTATCACAATGAAATCCTGAATTTAATGAATTGATGACAACTGTAAATTGCATAATGCAAGAACACTCAAAGTGGAGCACATGACTGCATGGGACAATTGTTAACAGACGTGGAGGCTAACATAACATGCTATGAAATCACAGTGGGAGAAATGAAAACAGTATAGTCTCAGCAATAGATAGAGCAACCAGAAGGGAAACCAATATGCCAAAACATGACTTACAGTGTTCTCCAGAACCCAGTTTCTTAAACCATGAGTCACAGTGTCATAGGAGGGTCACATGGCTGCATGAGCAGAATTCAAAAAATCGTCAACAGTAAAAGGATCCCGGGCCAACAGATTTCTGATGAATCTGTGACTCTGAACAGGGCCTACTCCTTTTGTATCTCACTGTCCACTGGAGCCTTTCTTCTGCACACACTGCCCTGCAAATGCCATCACACCGTGAACGCACATGAACTAAGCCTACAACTCCTCAGCTCAAGTTCCTTTGCTAAGAACTGTGGTTTTCTTTTACTATACACAGAGACTATCCTTTTGTAGAAATATAAGGGTTACATTTCAGAAAACAAGGTTTTCTTGTTTGTTTTTTATACTTTCCTATTATGCCTCATCATGGACTGTGTTAGATGTTTAATTTCAAATACTGCAAATTAAGTCTCTGAATTTTACTTTCAGAAAATAACAACTAAATAGTTTTGGATGGGAATGAGGACAGAATTTTCAAAAATTTCTGAAATGATTTTCACTATATTTCTGTCATGTTGTGTCCCATGTTTATGGCATTAGTGTTCTCAACTTTGACAAATTTGAAATCAAAATTCCAGTCAACTCTGAAAAATATTGAAAACACTCAATATCTTTCAGTATCAAATGCTCAGAAATACTTAATTTTTCCGTGTAAATCAAAGACATCAATCTCATTATGAAAATTGGTTTTCATTTTGAAAACAAGGTAAAGTTATGCACATATGTCTCAAATCCTTTTGGAATATGTTTCTTTTAAGTAAATATTTGATTATCGCACCTATTTAGTACACCTATTTACCTGAGGTCATGTTAAATTTTCTAAATTCAAAGTAGTCACCACTGGAAGATGAAAAGCCTTGCCCTAAACCAAAATACTTAACAGATTTATATAGCATTCCCACAGTCTCAATGACACAATTTTCTCAACTGCACAGAAAATATTTTTGAAAGCAGATTATAATATGTAAAGCCAAAAGACAAATCTTACTTGATTTATGAAGGTTGAAATGACAAGCATTTTTTAAGCATAGCATAATAAAAGTATAAATAAATGATAATCATAATGTGAGTTTTACATATAGATGCAAAAATCAGAAATTAAATTGTTCAAAAAAATAAATAAAAATTTTCCAAAAATATTAGGAGAAATAAAAATAGGAGCCCACAGAGATGCAGAAGTGGATCTAACAGAGAGTATGCATCAGTCATTGCTCACATGGAAGAAATAGGCCTAAAGCAGCACAATGCCTCTCTAAGAACTAAAATAAGAACTCTAGAGTACGTTTAAGAGAATGAAATAAATCATAATGACAAGATCAGGAACAAATAAAATGAGAATTAGAAACACAATAGAAAAAAATAAACAAAATTAGGAGTTGGTAATTTGAAAAAAATAAACAAAACCAACAAGTTAGGGACAGAAAAAGTTGAGAGAAAATACAAATGGAATCAAAGAAAAGAGCAAATTTTATGGTTTGTAGACCACTATAAATAATTAAAATGCCTTATATAATTTCTGCTTCAAAAATGAAAAGTTAAAGTTTCTAGAAACATACAGCAGCTAAGATACACAACTTAGCTACATATTTGTCAACAGATTATGAATAAAGGAAGCAGCATGAATGCACAATAGAATGATAGCCTTGAAACCAGAGGAAATCTGTTACTTGAGAAAAAGGATCGACTTGAAGGAGATTATGCTAAACTAAATAAGCCAGGCACTAAAAGTCAATATATAGTATTACTAAAAAAGACAAACTGATGCAGAGTATTGAGTATAATAGTGGTTATTAGAAGTGGATGGGATTATTGTTAGAAGAGAACCCTGTTATTTTGAGATTTCCTAGTTTTGTTTAGACAAAGGAAACAAGCATACATGTTTTACCACACAGACTACTAAAGGTAACACATAGCAACCATGCAGTTCATATTCCAAATTAACGAAGGCATGTGAACTTTATCAAAATAAAAAATCATATTTAATGAAATGTAATAGGTATGAATAGGATATATGCATATTTACTTCAAAATAGTAAAATAATTGTAAATGTTGCAACACAAAGAAATAATAATCTGAAAACTACCACATATACCGTTGACCCATAAGTATTACCCAATGTATACAAGTGTCAAAATACCATCTTTTAACTCAACAATCCTATACAAATGATATGTCACAAAAATCTAAATAAATACTTTTATGAAGATTTCAATTATCAGTACATTAACCACATTAAAGTATATGTGTAAATGTTAAATTTAAGTAGTTTTATTTACTCATTTCATAATATAAACATTTATGATACATATCATAATGTATCTTAAATATAATTAGCTAATTAATTTTTAAATTTTATTTACATATTTATTTATTACAAATTATTTACTTTGTGTCCCCACTTTGGCTCCCTTTTTTGTCTCATCCAAGTCCCATCCACCCTCTCTCTTGTCCCACTTTGCCCTTTTACCAGTCCACTAATAGGAGAGGTCCTCCTCCCCTTCTATCTGACCCTAGCCTATCAGGTCTCATCAGGACTGGCTGCATTGTCTTCCTCTGTGGCTGGCAATGCTTCACCCCCTAGAGGGAGGTGATCAAAGAGACTGCTGCTGAGTTCTTGTCAGAAATAGCCTCTGTACCCTGGTACTCACTTGTAAACTGAGCAGCTGATAGGCTTCCCTTGAACGGGGTTGGGGGCTGTCTAGGTCCTTTCCATGCATGGAGAAAGGGAATTTTCCTCCATTGCTTGTGGAAATATAACATTGTACAATCACTTTTGAAATCAATCTGGTTCTTCCTCAGAAAATTATGAATAGTGCTACCTCAAGATCCATCTATACCCCTCCTATGCATATAACCAAAATGTGCTCAAGTATACAAGGACATTTTCTCAACTATGTTTGTTGCAGCTTTATTTGTAAGAGCCAGAAGCTGGAAACACCCGAGATGTCCCTCAGTTGAGGAATGGATACAGAAAGTGTTGTACATTTACACAATGAAATAGTATTCAGCAATTTAAAACAAGGAAATCATTTAATTTGCAGGCAAATGGTTGGAACTAGAAATGATCACTATAAATGACCCAGAAATAAACTAATTTTTAAGAAAGAATATATTAACAAATTGCACTAGAACCTTTTTGAATCACTAAGATTCAGATTATCTCTGAGAATGGGAATTTCTTGAATCTGGCTTTGGGTATCATTAATTTTCTAACAAGCCAGCCTGGCTACTTTTACACAGAAAGTGTCCAGAGTTTGCAAATGTCATTCAAGTGAAAATTGCAGTGGATTTTGAAGTCAGAATTTGACTAATGTGCACAAAAATGATTAGATGTAGGAGAAGAGTGAGATCAGATACTACCAATAAAACCACATTTTAAAATAAGTCAATATTATGGTTTCTCTTTGGGATTTCATTTTATTTTTGATACAAGAATATTTAATAAAAATAGCATAAACTCTGGTTATATCTACTGAAAGACAAAATTACAAATTTCTTGTGTTTATCTTGGGAATTCAAGCATAAATTGGTTTCAGGGATTAACTCTACCAGGTTCCCTTGTTTCCTGCACAAAATTTGCCTTCACTTTACATTTTCCATTTTTCTTTCTATATTCTCTTTCCCAAAACACATGGTGACCTAGCCCATGCCCTATTTTGAATGCTAGATTAATTATAAGAGGATTTGTGGTGGATACAAGATGGTGGCACCAGCCTCACACTGTGTCTGATCAGCAGGGCAGCAATGACTGCATATAGACCAACAGACGGAACTGTGCACTACAAAACACCAGTGATTGTGTTCTTTAGGTAAGAGAAAACCCCATGACCAACAGACGGAACTGTGCGCCACAAAACACCAGTGATCGTGTTGCTTAGGTAAGAGAAAACCCCATGAGGAGGGAAACAATCGGGTCGGATGTCAGATCACCACACTAACTCCCAGAGACGTTCCTAGGTTCCTGCAGGCGCTTGTTATCCCTCACCTAGCCACACACCTGCATACTGTGCTCACTTACCCAGACTGAGCTGGGAGCTCAAAAATATCTCACACACGTTTTTTTTTTTTGTTTTTCCTGAAAATTGATATTATTTTCTCAATTAATTCTTCAACTTATCAAGTTCTTACATATGTTTTGCATATATTTTCATATAACTGAACAAAATAAAGTAAAGCTATTATGTTAATTTTAGGAGATAATAAATGTGACAATTCTTTCTAGAACACAAACTAAATTCATTTTGCCATTAATAGCCTTGTTTGATAAATTAGAAACAAAATATAAATTACAGATTGTATAGGACTTTAGACACTGTGGATATATGTTAATTCTAGTTCAGTGAAATTTAGAAAGAAGAAAATGCACTATAGTAATAAAATTTTGGTTCTAAGATATAAATATTCATGAATGTAATTAATATTAATAGTTTATACTGGTTATATATATATATATATATATATATACATATATATATATATATATATATATTTTTTTGGCACACAAAGGTTGCTCAGAAACAGGATCTAAAGATTCCAATGAACCAAATCTTTGAATCTGTGGATGCTACTGTATATGCCTAAAAGAACTCTTTAAATACAACTAAAAGAGTTGTATTTAGGGCATGCTGATGGTTCAGCACTGTCTGTTAATTTAATCTTGCAAGAGGTAGGTGAAAGATTTTGGATTCAAAAGAGAAAGAGTCAATAATATGGAAAGAAGCCGTTGAGAGCAATGAGCCTCTAGAATTGAAGAACAGCAGAAAGATGGACTTCTTCTGTGAGAAGCAGCCTGCCTCTCAGAGAAGGGGTTTTGACAACTTTAGGTTCATTTTGGATGTCTGGTTATACAACTACAAGAGAATAAATGAGTGTTTCCTAAGTATCTGTTTGTAGTAATTATCTATAGCATCAAGTGGAAGCCAAGAAGTATAAAATCAAGATATTCTGGTGGGGTGCGAATGGTGTAAATAGAAGATAAAACACATGAGATTTTCATCACAGAAATGTTTTTGTAGAGGAGATTAATTACCCACAATACAGAGTAAGTACAGAAAAAAGCTTTCATATCCCAAATACTTCAGGACTTCCTTTGTGAACAGATTCCTGCATCTCCTGTGTTGCCCAGTGTCCTTAAACAATATCGCCTGCTCTACAGAACCTTGAAAGGAACACTGCAGTCCAAATTATTAACCACAAGCTGCTTCTCTCAAAAATAATTTGATATACCTTTTCAGTTTTCAAAACACTAAACACTGATAAGATTTTTGAAAAGTTAACAAGAAAATCAATATTTACAGGCATGCCATGCACTCAGTTTATTGTAAGATTATATGTATATTATTCTTATCTGCTTTTGTTAATTTTGCTGTATGCTGAAAATTCCAGTGTTAACAAATCTTCCAAAGCAAAGTTATGGGGAAAAAAATAACAACTATGAATTTTGGACAGATTTCTAAAATGGTGCCTAGTTTAACAAACCAATTTTACCTCCATTATGCCAGGCCTAAATCAAAACCCTCTTGACTAACAAAAAACACAGTTACCACTCAGGTCTCTATTCCTGAGGTGAGCAGCAGCAACTCCTGAAAAAACACCAGCCATCCAGGGACTATACCCAAAAAACTGAAAAGACTTCCTTCAGGTAAAACCAGCTTTCTGAAAAGGGGATTCTCTCCACCACAGGATCCCCAGGAACTACCAGAAAATAACCCCAAACACCTAAGATAGCACAATGGGTAGAGGCCAGCGTAAAAGCTCAAGCAACAAAAGACAGAGCAGTATGGCATCTCCAGAACCCAGTTACCCAGGGGCAAGTAGCCCTGGACATCCCAGCATAACTGAAATCCAAGAAGATGACCTAACAACTATGTTCATAAAGATGATAACAGAAGAAACAAATAAGATACGTAAAGATATAGAGGAAGATAAACTCAAACAGAATATTGCCATCCGTAAAGAAATAGAGGAAGTTGCAGCCAAACAGTTTATGGCCTTTAGAAAGGAAATGCTTAAAGCACTGAATGAAATAAAAGAAACAGAGTTGAAGGAACTAAAAGAAAAATAGGATAGTACAATCAGACAGGTGAAGGAAGTAAACAAAACAACTCAAGACCTGAAGATAGAACTGGAAAAATTAAAGAAAACACAAATGGAGGAAATAATGGAGAGGAAGAATCTAGGGAAGAAAACAGGAACTACAGAGGTAAGCATAACCAACAGACTGCAAGAGATGGAAGAAAATATCAGGTGTAAAAGATACAATGGAAGAAATCGATGTATCTGTCAAAGAAAATGTTAAATCCAAAAAATTCCTGACACAGACAGTCCAAGAAATCCAAGACAATATGAAAAGACAAAACCTAAGAATAACAGGTATAGAGGAAAAAGAAGACTCCCTTCTCCAAGGCCCAGAAAATATTTTCAACAGAATCATTGAAGAAAATTTCCCCAAGATAAGGAGAGGCCAATAAGAATACATGAGGCCTACAGAACACCCAACAAATTTGACCAGAAAAGAAAATCCTCCTGCCACATAATAGTAAAAATAGTAAGTATACAGAACAAAGAAAAAATACTAGAAGCTGCAAGGGAAAAAGGACAAGTAACATATAATGGCAAACCCATTAGAATCACACCTGACTTTTCAACAGAGACTATGAAAGCCAGAAGGGCCTGAACGGATATCATGCAGACCCTAAGAGAACACAGATGTCTGCCTAGGCTACTATATCCTGCAAAGCTCTCAGTCCTCATAGACGGAGAAAACAAGATATTCAATGACAAAAACAAATTTCAACAATACCTACACACAAATCCAGCATTACAGAAGACACTGGAAGGGAAAACACAACCCCCAAAAATTAGCTTCTTTCAAGAAAACACAGGAAATAATTAATCTTACTACAGTAAAAAAAAAAGCAACCAAGCACACAACCTTATGACCACAGCCAACATCAAAATCAAGGGATCTAACAGCCACTGGTCATTAATCTCTCTCAATATCAATGGACTCAACACTCCAATAAAAAGACACTGATTAAAAGAATGGATACGTAAACAAAACCCAGCAATCTGTTGCATAAAAGAAACACTCCTAAGGCACAAAGATAGACATTACCTGAGGGTAAAGGGTTGGAAGATGACTTTCTAAGCAAATGGACCCAAGAAGCAAGCAGGAGTAGCCATTCTAATATCTGATAAAATAGACTTTCAACCAAAATTAATAAAAAGAGATGAGGAAGGAGACTTCATACTCATCAAAGGAAAATTCCACCAAGAAGACATCACAATCCTGAACATCTATGCCCCAAATACAAGAGCACCCACATTTGTTAAAGAAACATTGATAAAATTTAAACCACACTTAGATCCCCACACATTAATAGTGGGAGACTTCAACACCCCACTCTCAACAAAGGACAGCACAGCTAAACAGAAATTAAACAAAGAAACAATGTCTCTAACAGAGGTCATGAATCAAATGGACCTAGCAGACATTTACAGAAATTTACACCCAAACACAAAAGAATTTACCTTCTTCTCAACACCTCATGGAACCTTCTCCAAAATAGACCATATAGTTGGTCACAAAGCAAGGCTCAACAGATACAAGAAGTTTGAAATAATCTCTTGTATCTTGTCTGATCACCATGGAATAAAGCTGGACCTCAACAATAACAGAAATAGCAAAAACCCTACACACACATGGAAACTGAACAACTTATTACTAAATGACAGGTGGGTCAGGGAAGAAATAAAGAAATTAAAGTCTTCCTAGAAATCAATGAAAATGAAGACACAACATACCCAAACTTGTGGAACACGATGAAGGCAGTGCTAAGAGGAAAGTTCATAGCACTAAGTGCCTTCAAGAAGAAATTCGAAACAGCTCGTTCAAGCAACTTAATGGCTCACTTAAAAACCCTAGAAAAAGAAGAAGCAGAACACCAAAAAGAAGTAGGTGGCTGGAAATAATGGAACTCAGGGCTGAAATCAATCAATTAGAAACAAAAGAATTCAAAGAATCAATGAAACCAAGAGGTGGTTCTTTGAGAAAAAAAACAAGATTGACAAACCCTTAGCCAAGCTAACTAAAAGGCAAAGAGACAACACCCAAATCAACAAAATCAGAATGAAAAGGAGGACATAACTACAGACACTGAGGAAATCCAAAGAATTATTAGGACTTACTTCAAAAGTCTATATGCCACAAAATTTGAAAATCTAAATGAAATGGATTTTCATCAATTTTCTTGATCGATTTGACTTACCAAAGCTGAATCAGGACCAGGTAAATCAATTAAATAGTCCTACATCAACCAAAGAAATAGAAGTGGTCATCAAAAGTGGTCATACAAAAAAAGCCCAGGACCAGATGGCTTCAACGCAGAATTCTATCAGACCTTCAAAGAAGAGCTAACACCAATTCTCTTCAAACTTTTCCACAAAATCGAAACAGAAGCAACATTACCAAACTCATTCTGTGAAGCCACAGTCACCTTGGTACCTAAACCTCACAAAGACTCAACAAAGAAAGAGAATTTCAGGCCAATCTCCCTTATGAACATTGATGCAAAAATACACAACAAAATACTTGCAATCCGAATCCAAGAACACATCAAAGATATCATCCACCATGACCAAGTAGGCTTCATCCCAGGTATGCAGGGGTTGTTCAATATAGGGAAATCCATCAATGTGATCCACAATATTAACAAACCGGAAGAAAAAAACCACATGAAACCGAAAGAAGAAAACCACATGATAAGCTCCCTAGATGCTGAAAAAGCATTTGACAAAATCCAACATCCATTCATGTTTAAAGTATTGGAGAGATCAGGGATACAAGGCACATATCTAAACATAGTAAAGGCGATATACAGCAAGCCTATAGCCAACATCAAACTGAATGGAGTGAGACTTAAAGCAATCCCTCTGAAAGCAGGGACAAGAAAAGGCTGCCCACTCTCTCCATATCTCTTCAACATAGTGCTGGAAGTCATTGCTAGAGCAATAAGACAGCTGAAGGAGATCAAGGGGATACAGATTAGAAAGGAAGAAGTCAAATTATCACTATTTGTTGATGATATGATAGTATACATGAGTGACCCCAAAAACTCTACCAGGGAACTCCTACAGCTGACAAACACCTTCAGCAAAGTG